>SKCR01044116.1:0-107381 GCA_019454045.1 Zanthoxylum bungeanum
ATGCCGGGCATAACGTTTGGATGATACCAAACTAGAACCCAAATTGGATAAGTGCCAATTATAGGTTATGCTAAGGGAAACCATAAGTATAGTACTTATATATCTCACAAGAGAACAATGTGATTGTTGCTCGCCATGCGGTTTTCCTAAAAGAATACCGATATGCAGTGGTAAGTGGGAGGACAGTAAAACACGATGAAAATCGGGGTAATACTGTTCAAGGTACGAAGTCCGTAATGGAACATAAATAGTTCATCAAGGATGAAACTAAACCATTAATCTTCAAATACACAAGAACCGCGTAGATCGGAGAGAATCAGGAAACAACCTGGGGTATGGGTTTCTGATGTAACCCCTTAAAGATGTAAATCTTATGGAGGTATACCAACCGACTACGTACGAGGAAGTGATACAAGGTATCGACTCCCTATTATGGCAAAGTGCCATGAGTCCGAAATGGATTCCATGTATAACAACTATTTTGGATACTAGTTGTTGTACCGCAAGGCATTATGCCTATTGGTACAGTAAACGTCTTCAAGGAAGACATACATGGATGGCAACATACCAACGTACAAAGCTAGGCTTTTGACGGAAAGGTATCGTTATCAACATTGTGTTGATTACGGTTCAACCTTTTACTTGTTGCCATGGTAAATCCATTTTGAAGATGCTTGTAGATACTGCATATTTCATTTATGAAATGTGTCAGTTAATGATCAAAATCGCTTTCCTGAAAAGGAAACCTCTTGGAGGATGCTTACAATATCCTGACGATTTTGTATAACCGACAAACAAGGTTTGCGGGTTATTCGATCCATGTTTGGATTGAAGCAAGCATAAGGTTCTTGGAACTGTCGTTTTGAAATAATCATAATGGTTAATGATTTGATTCAAAACGAAATGATTCTTGTGTATATAAGGAGGTTAGTGGGAGAGCACTGATAATGAAATTCCCATAAAGTAATTGGTGAAAGCTTGGCTTTCATAGAAATTCTCCGTTTAATTCTGGGAGTAACAACCTTTATTCAAGGAATAAAGATCTACTGGGATAGATTTGGAGTTGTTAACACTCTCTGGGAAATTGTACATTTAAAATGTACTTGATATGGTGTCTCATACGCTTCGAGCATATGGAGTCACAATCAGGTCAATCCAAGTGATGGTCACTGGATTGAAGTTAAGGACATCTATTAGTATCTTAGAGAACTAAAGATGTTGTCTTAAACTATGGAGAAGGAGAACTTGAAGTGACTGGGATCACTGCTGCAAGTTTCCAAATAGTTAAATACTGCGGTACTATAAAGTTTGAATAATGGGACAGTGAGCTGGAAATCTTCCGAGCAAGATACGGTTGTCGAATAAACAACAAATGCGGATTATTGCTGCAGCTGAGGCAACAATAGAAGCCATTTGGGTCGATAATAAATCTAATTAGATTAGATATAGTTCTGTTAGCAGCTGAGCTAGGCGTCAGCACAGGCTAAGGAATTAAAGGTCTCATCGACGATCCAGTTATATACTTCTATATCATCTGATTCGTTCGGATCATACATCGTGGCGATGTGATGATCGTATAAATCGCGTCAAACGATAATCATGGAAATCCGCTGACGAAAACCTTTCCTCAGCAATTTGAGCGAACCGTACATAGTTCGGGTGTTCGACACTTGAGTGACTGGCTATGTGCCAAGTGGGAGATTGTTGGATAATATGATCCATAGCGTCACTATTTGTACAGATCATAGTGTTGTTGTACAAATTAACTATGTGACAAGGAAATTGCACTCTCATCATTTGTGATTAGATCACCTCAGATATATAAATGAAGAGAGGTCCATATGATTAGTTCCTGGATTGAGATGATATGAGACAGTATCAGTCCACGAAGGATTAATCATTAATATCCCTAGCCGGAGTATTATCGAGACTGGACATCGATAATGCGGAATAGGCTAGTATTGCACTTGTGCGTGTTGTGAGGGCACAATAGCATAGTTCTCATATATTTGGGTATTGGATACTCATGCAAGTGCGATAGGAGGTTGTGTTTCACCGATGGTACGGGAAACAGCTTCGCTCTGGATAGACCCCTCAGAATCCCATTGGTATTATGACTATGTGTCTATGGGAGTCCGACATCAGGGTAGGTGTATTTGGTCTTAACCTGAGACTTGCACCGCTAATGCTTACGACAATCAATATACTTTGGTTGAGGTCGTCTAGGACTCTAACTGGTTCTGTGTACGCCAATGCTGGGTATATTGAGAATCGTAGAGTATTGGGTGTGATGTCAAGACGGAAGTATCACTCCAGTCATAGTGGAGATGATGTCACGCAGGATACGGTATTAGTGCTCTTAAGTGCTGGCCGGCCATCGGGATATTATGACAAGGTCATGTATATCCGATTATAGAGACTAGTTACCAGACATCCGATATGTGCTTCGGACGGGGCAGACACTTATCCAGCCCCAGCCCTAGCACGTGACTATCTGATACTGGGCCGATATACAAATACTTGGTATACTACGCTTGATATAGATCTTAAATATTCTTAGATGAATATGACCGGAGAATTGGGTAGACTTCGCGCTTTGCTAGAAGCCGATCTTGTCTCGTAAATCGGTAGAACGTAGTACTTGGTACGTACGTGATTCGGATACTCCGACGACCGTTTTACTGCCAACTTATCCGGGGATCTCATGGGTCGCTTCCTCCGATAATCCACCGATGACGCACAACTCGCACTCTTGAATAATCTGGGATTATATAGAAGAGAGAGAAAATTAATCTAGGATTAATTACGGAGATATTTTATCTAGGATAAAATATCGTCTAGAGAGAGATAACGATTAATTTGGAATTAATCGGTAAATTAATATATTCGATATATTAAATGAATAAGATTTCGACGCGGAATTAAAATTAGATTTTAATTCGGGCGAACGAATTAATTTAGAATTAATTCGTTAGCGACGTGAATAGTGAATTCGCTAGGCGTAATCATTTAATTACGACGCAACGGAATGTTCGTTAATTTGGAATTAGCGAACCCGAGCCCGAGTGTGATTGCGAGCGCATTCGTATTTCGAATTCGAGTGCGGCGTCGCAAGTCGCATCAAGCGTCAAATCATTCGTCACATCAAGCGTCAAATCAAATGTCATTTTGAGTGATGTGATTGATTGATGTGATTGATTGAAAAGACAACTAGTCACTTTGAGTGATGGTAGTTGTTGGAATAGTTGATGTAGTATGGTGGGAGACTTTATTACCTTTTTATTTTGATTTTTTGAAAAGAAAAATAAATGGTAATTGTTATATATTTTTGGAAAATATATATAAGCAAAAGTCTTTACACATTTGATAATATAACACAAGTTCTTCTCTCTCAATTCTCTCTCACTCTCTCACGTTTTTCTTCACTGGTTTTGAACCAGAAATGGTGTGACACGAAGGGGAAGCAAGAGTGATTTTCATGGTGAGAAATCAAGTGCTAGCACACTTGCGACTATTGCGAAGGTGTTAGGGAGGTTCACCCATGAGGCGGGACTCATCCGACGGAGTTTGGAGCTTCGAAATGAGACCCGAATCAGCTCAAACCAGTGAGCAATTCTGCACGGCAGTGGAGTTTTGGCTTCATTCGTCTTCAAATCATCTCAACCAATCGATGTGAGTATTCCGCAACTTCATCGATATGTATTCGCAATGTTTTTCATGCTTATAATCGATCCGGGACCTTAATAGAAACCAACACGAGGAGGAGATGCCAGAGTTGGAGGATGCTAGTGACCATGAGGGAGCTGCATACCCGCTGAATAATTTATCCTTAGTTATCAAGCGTGCTTTGAGTGCACATATTTTAGAGGATGATAGTGTGCATCAGAGGGAGAACATATTCCATACTAGGTGCCGTGTGAATGGCAAGGGATGTAGTATGATCATAGATGGGGGCAGTTGTACTAATATTGCTAGCACAGCTTTGATTGAGCGATTGGGGTTGAGTTGCTTGAGACACCTGAAGCCTTACAAGTTGCAGGGGTTAAATGATTGTGGGGAAATAAGTGTGACAATGCATGTATTGTTGAGCTTTACCATTGGGCCATACACAGATGATGTCCTATGTGATGTGATACCGATGCATGCAAGACATATTCCTTTGGGCATACCGTGGCAGTTTGATAAGAATGTTATTCATGATGGGTTCAAGAACAATAAATCTTTTCAACATAAGGGAAAACCCATTACATTATACCCACTTACACCTGCACAAGTCTATGAAGATCAGGTTAAGTTGCAACTTCAACGTGACAAAGAGAGAGCAAAGGGAAACACCACCTTGGGTGAGACTAGTGAGAGTGGTGTATCTGGTGAGAAAAATAAGGCCAAGGTCGTGGGAGTTCCCAAGGGAAGTGTGAGTGCACATGAGGGGGGAAATAAAAAGGAGAGTTAAAAAGAGTTTCTACATGGGTGAAGGTGAAGCGAGGAAAATGTTCAAGGCTGGCAAGCTCATGTTATTGTTAGTCTATAAGGAGCCTCATATTTATTTTACTAACACTGACCCTTTGCTTCCTGTATCTATTTCATCTCTTTTGTAGGATTACAGTGACATACTGACAGAGGACATACCTAGTAGGCTTCCACCCATTAGAGGTATTGAGCACCAAATATATTTCATACCTGGAGCTGGGACGTGGCGTATGTGCATTGATTGTCGAGCTATCAACAATATTACGGTAAAGTATCGTCACTCCATTCCTAGACTGGATGACATATTGGATGAATTGCATGGTTCCAAAATTTTTAGTAAGATTGATTTAAATAGTGGATACCATCAAATTCGCATGAGAGAGGGAGATGAGTGGAAAACTGCATTTAAGACTAAGTATGGCTTGTATGAATGGTTAATTATGCACTTTCAAACGCACCTAGCACATTTATGAGTTTGATGAATCATGTTATGCGTGCATTTTTAGGTAAGTTTGTTGTGGTTTATTTTGATGACATCTTATTTTACGGTAAAATAGTAGATGAGCATGTTATGCATTTGAAGCATGTTCTTGATGTATTAAGGCAAGAAAAAATGTATGCTAACTTTGATAAGTGCATTTTTTGTATAGATAGAATTGTTTTCCTTGGATTTGTTGTAAGTGCAGATGGCATCGAGGTAGATTTGGAATAGGTGAAGGCAATTCAGGGTTGGCCAACACCAACAATAGTGACAAAAGTCAGAAGCTTCCATGGATTAGCAAGCTTCTACTGTAGACTTGTTAAAGGCTTCTGTAGTATTGCAGCACCACTAACTGAAGTAGTGAAGAAGACTGTTGGCTTCAAATTGGGTGAAGAACATGAGAGTGCATTCAAGGATCTGAAAATGAAATTGTGCAGTGCACCAGTCTTGGCACTACCCAACTTTGAGAAGACATTTGAGATTGAGTGTGACGCATCCGGGATAGGCATTGGAGCGGTTCTTATGCAAGAAAAGCGAACAATTGCCTACTTTAATGAGAAGCTTAATGGAGAAGTTTTGAGATACCCCACATATGACAAGGAGTTGTATGCACTAGTGATAGCTCTTGAGACTTGGCACCATTATTTGTTGCCTCGATCGTTTTTGATCCACACAGATCATGAATCATTGAAGCATCTGAAGGGCCAAGGTAAGATGAACAAACGACACGTAAAATGGTTAGAGTTTGTTGAGACATTTCCATATGTAATCTGCTACAAACAAGGTAAGGAAAATATTGTCGATGATGCACTATCGCGAAGGTATGCTTTACTTACTTCATTGAGTGCAAGATTGCTTGGGTTTGAATTTATTAAAGAACTTTATGCTAGTGATATTGACTTTAGTACTATCTATGCTGCATGTGCAAAGTCTGCTTTTAGTAAATTCTACCAACATGATGGGTTTCTATTTAGGGAAAATAGATTATGCATTCCAGTTTGTAGTATGCGTGAGTTGTTGGTGAGGGAAGCACATGAGGGAGGTTTAATGGGCCAATTTGGCATTGCCAAAACCTTAGGGGTATTGAGTGAACATTTTCATTGGTTGTGTGATAAATGCTTAACATGTAAACAGGCTAAATCTAAGGTTATGCCTCATTGGTTGTATACACCATTGCCTATACCTAGTGAGCCCTGGGTAGATGTATCGATGGACTTTATCTTGGGTTTACCTAGGACTAAGAAAGGTAGAGATTTCATCTTTGTAGTGGTTGATAGGTTCAGTAAGATGGCACATTTTATATCATGTCATAAAACTGATGATGACACTAACATTGCTGACTTGTTCTTTAGAGAAGTAGTACGACTCCATAGGATTCCACGGAGTATAGTTTCAAATCGTGATGTCAAATTCCTTAGTCACTTTTGGAAAGTTTTATGGGGTAAGTTGGGAACTAAACTTTTGTTTTCTACTACTTGTCACCCCCAAACTGATGGCCAGAACGAGGTTGTTAATAGGGCTTTGACTCAGTTATTGCGTACTATTATTATTAAGAACTTAAAAACTTGGGAGGATTGTTTGCCTTTTGTTGAATTTGCATATAATCGTAGTATTCATTAACTTGTATATAGAATATAATTATTCTGATAAGGAATGTTATTCGAATGATCTAGGAAATCTTACTAACATGTCTATGGAACTTTGAGGATGTACTCGAGGATCGGATACTGGAGAGGTAGTGCCTCATATACGGGTATCCCGGACATACTGCGTATACAAGACCCCAGCACTCTGCCCACTGCAGTCACTGACTCCCTAGACCATGCTCTGATACCATCTTTGTAACATCCCCGATCTGTGAGAGGTTACTGGTAGTGGATAGACCGTACTAACCCCATAAGCCTCTAACTCTACTAACAGCTACTCGATTATTAATATTTTTTTCTTAAAATATCTATATATCAATCATGTGGGACCGTAGCCCAAACTTAACAACTGAGTACAGAAACTCTATATTGTATACACACAGACACATGTTTCTACAATGACTATACATATATCAATTGCTAATACAAAATTTTTTATTTAATCCTGACTGACTTCAACCTGACTCTTACTCTTTCATTTGGACTGGTGGACTCCAAACCCTAGTGACTGCATTTGTATCCGTCCTCTCGAACTCGTCCTCCTGGAATACCTGCAAAACAAATACTAGGAGTGGGTGGGGTTAGATCGCTGTATGATCTAAATGTTGAGTTTCAATCAAGTCCCAAGGATCACAAACATGCATAAAAATGAGTTGAATACAACCAAGGAGTAAGGCGGAATACATACTCACATTGATGGGTTTGATGCTAGGAAGAACAAGATGCGTTTTTGCTCCTCCATGAAGCTCGGCAATGGCTTCTTGATGAAGTGGACTGCACGATTTTGAGCCTTCTTCCTCCTTGTTCATTCGGCCATTGATGAACCACCATTGAAGCTCCAAGCTTCAAGCTCCAAAAACCAATCCAAGCTCACAAATTCGTTTCCCTATCACCATAATATAACCCTAGGTGTGTGCTAGCACTACTCTTCTTCCTTTGCTTCTCACAAATTCGGTGAAATCAGAAAATTTTGAAGCAAATCGGCAATGAAGCCGTGAATAGAGGAAGGAGAAAAGAGAGGGAAAAGAGAAGTGCGTTTTTCTTGCATGTTGGAGAGAGAAGATAAAGCTTTAATATATATGTTTATAATATTTACCAAGTAAATTAAATAAAACATATATATTACTTTAACTCAAAAGTCAAAAAGTAAAAAGCAAATTGTTGCTTTTTCAACTTCTACATCAATCACTCAAATCAAGTGACAACATGTCACATCACTCAAAGTGACATTTGATTTGACGATTGATGCGACTAGTGATATGATGCACGATTTTACTTGCGTGCCGCATTCGAATTCGAAATGCGAATGCGCTCGCAAATAATCCCGAGCTCGGGTTCACTAATTCCAAATTAACGAATTTTCCGTCGCGTCGTAATTAAATGATTACGCCTAGCGAAATCACTATTCACGTCGCTAACGAATTAATTCTAAATTAATTCGTTCGCCCGAATTAAAATCTAATTTTAATTCCGCGTCGAAATCCAATTTCTAATAATATATCAAATATATTAATTTATCGATTAATTCCAAATTAATCGTTCTCTCTCTCTCTTTAACTAATATTTTATCCCAGATAAAATATCTCCGCAATTAATCCCAGATTAATTTTCTCTCTCTTCTAATTAATCCTAGATTAATTAAAGTGCGAGTTATACATCATCGGTGAATCTTCAGGAAGCGACCCATGAGATCTCCGGATATGTTGGCAGTAAATACGGTCGTCGGACTACCCGAACACGTAAGTACCTCGTACTACGTTTATACCGATTTACAAGACAAGGTTGGCTTCTAGCAAAGCGCCATGCCTACCCAATTCTCCAGAAATATTCTTACAGGAATATATAGATCTGTATAAAGCGTAGTATACCGTCGTATTGTGCATATCGGCCCAGTATCGGATAGTCACGTGCCAGGCCTGGGGCTGGATTTGTGTCTGCCCCGTACGAAGCACATGTCGGATGTCTGGTAACTAGTCTCTATAATCGGATATACACGACCTTGTCATAATATCCCGATGGCCGCGTAGCACTTAAGAGCACTAATACCGTATCCTGCGTGACATCATCTCCAATATAACTGAAGTGATACTTCCGTCTTGACATCACACCCAATACACTACGACTCTCTGATAAACCCAGAAGTGGTGTACGCAGAACCGGTTAAAGCCCTGTACCACCAAGACCAAAGTCTACCGATTATCACAAGTATTAGCGATGTAAGTCTCAGGTTAAGACTATACACACATACCTTGATTTCGGCCTCCAATAGACACATAGTCATAATACCAATGGGATTCCGAGGGGTCTATCCAGAGCGAAGCTGTTTCCCGTACCATCGGTGAAACACGACCTCCTATCGCACTTGCATAAGTATCCAATACTTATATATATGAGAACTATGCCGTTGTGCCCTCACAACGCGCACAAGTGCAATACTAGCCTATTCCGCATTATCGATGTCCTGTCTCGATAATACTCCGGCTAGGGATATTTAATGATTAATCCTTCGTGGACTGATACTGTCTCATATCATCTCAATCCAGGAACTAATCATATGGACCTCTATTCATTATATATATATGGTGATTTAATCACAAATGATGAGAGTGCAATTTCCTTGTCACATAGTTAATTTTCTATAACAACACAATGATCTGTACAAATAGTGACGCTATGGGTCATATTATCCAACAATCTCCCACTTGGCACATAGCCAGTCACTCGAGTGTCCCACACCCGAACTATGTACGGTTCGCTCAAATTGCTGAGAAAAGGTTTTCGTCAGTGGATTTGCGTAATTATCTTCTGACGCGATTTACACGATCATCACATCGCCACGATGTATGATCCGAACGAATCAGATGATATAGAAGTATATATCTGAATCGTCGATGAGACCTTTAATTCCTTAGCCTGTGCTGACGCCTAGCTCAGCTGCTAAAAGAACTATATCTAATCTAATTAGATTTATTATCGATCCAAATGGCTTCTATTGCTGCCTCAGCTGCAGCAATAATCCGCATTTGTTGTTTATTCGGCAACAATTATCTTGCTCGGAAGATTTCCAGCTCACTGTCCCAGTGTTCAAACTTTTATAGTACCGCAGTATTTACCGGTTAGGAAACTTGCAGCAGTGATCCCAGTCACTTCAAGTTCTCCAGCTCCATAGTTTAAGACAATATCTTTAGTTCTCTCAGATACTAACAGATGTTCTTAATCTTCAATCCAGTGACTATCACTTGGATTGACCCGATTGTGACTCCATATGCTCGAAGCGTATGAGACACCAATACAAGTACATTTTAAATGTACAATTTCCAGAGAGTGTTAACAACTCCAAATCTATCCCTGTAGATCTTTATTCCTTGAATAAAGGTTGTTACTCCCCAGAATTTCACGGAGAATTTCTTATGAAAGCCAAGCTTTCACCAATTGCTTTATGGGAATTTCATTGTCAGTGCCCTCTCCCACTAACCTCCTTATATACACAAGAATTATTTCGTTTTGAGTCAAATCATAAACTATTATGATTATTTCAAAACGTCAGTTCCAAGAACCTTATGCTTGTTTCAATCCAAACATGGATCGAATAACCCGTAAACCTTGTTTTTCGGTTATACAAAATCGTCAGGATGTTGTAAGCATCCTCCAAAAGGTTTCATTTTCAGGAAAGCGATTTTGATCTGCAACTGACACATTTCATAAATGAAATATGCAGTTATCAACAAGCATCTTCAAAATGGATTTACCATGGCAACAGCTAAAAGGTTGAACCGTTATTAACACAATGTTGATAACGATACTTTTCCGTCAAAAGCCCAGCTTTGTACGTTGGTATGTTGCCTTCCATGTATGTCTTCCTTGAAGACGTCTAATGTACCAATAGGCACAATGTCTTGTGGTACAACAACTAGTATCCAAAATAGTTGTTATACATGGAATCCATTTCGGATTCATGACACTTTGTCATAATAGGGAGTCGATACCTTGTATCACTACCTCATACGTAATCAGTTGGTGTACCTTAAAAGATTAACATCTTTATGAGGTGAGATCAGAAACCCATACCCCAGGTTGTTTTCTGACTCTCTCCGATCTACGCGGTTCTTGTGTATTCAAGATTAATGGTACAGATTCATCATTGATGAACTATTTGTTCCATTACGGACTTGTGCCTTGAACAGTATTACTCCGATTTTCATCGAGTATTACTATCCTCCCACTGACCACTGCATATCGGTATTCCTCTCAGGAAAAACCGCATGGTGAGCAACAATCACATTGTTCTCATGTGAGATTTATAAGTACTATACTTATGGTTTCCCTTAGGATAACCTATATTGGCACTTATCCAATTTGGGTCCTTAGTTTGGTATCATCCAAACGTTATGCCTGGCATACCCAAATTATCAGGAATGAGAAACTTCGTTTCTTCCCTGTTCATATCCTATATGAATCTGTCAAACAGATTTATATGGAACCTTATTCTAAATAAGTTTTGCACTGTTAGTACTATCTATTGAAGGAAACAGTAGCTCAGAGCGACTCGTGATTAGCCTTATCATGTCTAACATGATTCGGTTAATCCGTTCGGACACACCGTCACTTGACGTGTTCCGGGAGGAGTCCTCATTTGAAAGAACACTATACTCTTTCAAGTATATACGAAACTTACTGCTTAAGTATTTTCCATTACGGTCTTACCGTGGCGGAATAATACTATAGCCGATTTGTTTATTTACTTCGTGTCGAACTCTAAAAATTTCTGATTTGTGTTCTTCAAAAGAAACACATAACCATAACGTGATGCCACATCCGTTAAGGTCACGAAATATTCATATCTACATCTAGCCTAGCTAGACATGGGCCCACTTACTTCACCATGAATAGGGCTAACAGATCGGTGGCCCTTTTACTATTACCAAGTAAATAGTATTTTAGGTACTTTACCTAATAAACTAGATTCGCAGACCTTATTTGAATAGACAAATCAGTCCTAGTACCCACTCTTCAAAAGTGTGGATATACGAGTCTCGTTAAATTGTGTCCTAGACAACAATGCCACAAATAAGTCTCTATTGATCAAATCAATTTGAGCTATTTATTTGTCTTTTATATGTTTGAGATTTTAATTTATATTCAAAATATAAATCTGTTATTTACATCTAATGTATTTATCTCAGTATCATCTTTATATAATAAAACATAGTGTTCTATAATATAAAGGTTTTATCCGCAACGGATTAAACACTGATATAGAGATAATGTCTCTAGTCAAACTAGTTACATTATAACAGTTCCTAATTTAAGTATATACCCAAAGGGTAGTTCCTAAACTTAGGTATCTACGGTCAAAACAGCGACTTTCGTCCCGTTTCCGATTCGCAGAGGAATCTCAGCTTGAAGTCAGTATCCTCCTCAAAGCAGATTCTGAACATCAATACATATATTTTATGTACCACACTAAGTATTTAAAATCTAATTTCAATACTAGCTGTGAACATAACTAAGACAAACATTTTAAAGTAAGAGCCTTGCCCTTTCTTTAATTCCTTCGTGTCTGCCATATCCAAATGGTAGTCACTTTGGGATATGTCAATTATCTTTCAATATTTCAGAAACCTTAGGGCAAGCCTTGGGTTTTAGAATATCGAAACGATGTGCACCTCGTGCTACATGCCCAATTGCAAACTTTGACTTTATCTCCTCTAGAATAGTCAATTAATTCTCCAAGAATTATAAATTGCAATTTTAATACTTCTTAAATCTAAAATTAGATTTATGACAAGTATATTAAATTAAGCATTAAAGTCATCATCACATAAATCTTCCAAAGATTTTATGCTCTACTTATTTTGCTTAATTTTGGGCTTAAGGTATAATAAGTTATTTTATCAAATAAAGTAACCTATTATTTATTCCCAATTTGAAAATTAAATCATTTAAAATATTTAATCCCAGATTATATTTTAAATATCCAACTTTTCAATTTTATCTTGATTACAATAGTCCAACTATTTAATCAACGATTAGTGGTACTATATATATTATAATGATTATAATAGTCCAACTATATAATCAAATATAATCCAAATTAATTAACCTCAATTACATTGATTACTATAATCCAATTATAAAATCAACTGTAAACTGAAATTAATTAATTCAAATATATTGATTAATATAATCCAATTATATATAATCAAGTATAATACAGTCCAACTGTTTATTAAAACAACAATTTAAATATTAGTCCAACTAACATTTAAATTACGACGAAATAATTTAAATGAGCGCGTATGGCGAGTAATTGAACGAGTATTGCAAATTCAATTCTTGCCTCCCACTATTTTTCGTCGAGCCTCTAACCCTCTGTCGAGTACTCGGGAAACCGTGTTTCCTAGTGGGCTAGGATCCCGTTAAATATCACACAATCTTGACTTTGGCCAACAAATTGTATGATAATTAACTAGGTAGATCTCGAAGATCAATTGGATCTCATCCAACTCCTAGATCCAGTAGGTGGACATCCAAGTCCCAAACATATATCTTATATATGCCTATACATCGAATGTATACCCTAACCTTTTTCCTCTGAATCAACTAGGCCTTGGCTTTGGCACAACAAACCTAGTGATCCCAGTCAAGCGCGGACCCATTGACATGGAAGCTTCGTAATCAATGTCAATGGACAAGAAGTGGTCTTGACTTTGGCCAACAAACCACAACTTGGACACGACACCGATATGGAACAAAGCCTCGTGATTAAAACACATCTTTGACGGACAAGGGCTTGACTTTGGCCAACAACCCCTGCCAATCTCGGATCTTGAGTAAGAATCACTCAATGGAAGGAAAATAAACGCTTGATATTTAACGAGGGTTTTTCGCGTGCAAATTGGCTACCAATTTAATTATCTTTGTTAAGGTCTCATCATCATACACCCTTAAACATGCATTCTAAACACATAATAAAGCGCATATGAAAAATAATAATGATATGCGGATGGATATTTTACATTGATCCTAGATCAAATCTCTCACTTTCTCTCTCCCGCTAGCACAAATATTTCTTCTACCCGTTACACTACACTTCTAAAGAAACCTCATATACATAGAGGGGAATAGGTGAGAAGAGAATACAAAGAAATAGGAGATAAGGCTGGACACGCAGGTCCAATTAATAAATCAAATTTATTACAATTTCCAAAATCGCCCCACCCGGCTAATATCCATCCGATATACATTATTCAAACATCACAACCATGTATTCATACAAGCATGTTATCAATCAATCTAATCAAATTAATTAATCTTGATAATTAGTGATCATCCAATGTTCAAACAAAGATTTGATTTTGTTCGAGTCAAACTCGTATTGCGAACACGTACTCAAAGTACGATTTCTACGAATTAAATTAAATTACATAATTAAATCCAATTTAATACGTATTTAATTCTAATTCATTATTTAATTCCAAATTAAATATTACACTTTAAAAATAAACCTTTACGACTTAAATTCCAAATTTAATCGTTACGGGTCTCAAAGCCCGATTAATATCCAATATTAATTTAATTAAAGTCCAATGGGCTTTTAATTAATTTCTTGAGGCGTGGACTTTTGGTCAACTCGGGTCAAACCCGCAACCAAAGTCCAATCCGGGAGTTACCCCATAAGCCCATAAATTAATTTAGGCCCATTAGGCCCAATTAAACGTTAAAGGTTTATTAGTCGCATTTGGGCCTTTTGGAAGCGGTTTGGGCCTAATTGGATCCAACCAATTTTGGCCTAAACCAACTTTGTACAACAAAGTCCAATAAACCCAATAACAACTTAAAAAGCCCAAATCCAATTTAAGCCCAATAATTAATTCAAAAATTCCAAATTTCCAATTAAATTACCTAAAGTGTATAGCATTATTAATTGCCCAAATCAAAGTTTCCAAAACATCAAATTTGTCCAATTAATCATGCTTAACATCAATTAATCATGTCCAACATAATTAAATCAAAATCAAACCCAATTATACATGCTAAAGTCTCGGCCAAAGAGGGAAATTATGCCCAAATCAAATTCAATCCAATTGAACCCAATCAAACATAAATTCAACATCCCCAAATGATTTCTAAGTCATCCAATGAACAAAAAATCAAAAATCCAAGACATTAGGGCACTTGCCAAATTCGGCCATCACAAGCAAATTGGGGAAAAATTGTTCCAAACACTTTTTCATCAAATTGATCTAATCAATCATCAATTAAACAACATTCAAGCATTCTAAATCATCCAATTTCATTAAACATGCTCAAAATCAAGTTTACCCAAATTTGTCATGCCAAAATTTAGGGAAAAATGGATCCAACCAAATTTCATGAAATTGATTGATTATGCACAACATCAATTCAACCTCATTCAAGCATACTATACTAAACAATTAATCATTTGATGCTCAAATTGAGTTTACCCAAATTAAAGTTTTGCCAACATTAAGCAAATTGGGGAAAATCAATCCAATTAATTTTTCATCAAATTGATTACATATAACTCTAATTAATTCATATACAAGCATTCTTAAACAAACAATTTGTCAAAATCATGCTCAAATCAAAAAGCCCCAAATTTAGCTCAAGAACCCTAATTCGTTTTATGCAACCAATAGCTCAAGATACCATTGTTGAGTTTCAATCAAGTCCCAAGGATCACAAACATGCATAAAAACGAGTTGAATACAACCAAGGAGTAAGGCGGAATACATACTCACATTGATGGGTTTGATGCTAGGAAGAACAAGATGCGTTTTTGCTCCTCCATGAAGCTCGGCAATGGCTTCTTGATGAAGTGGACTGCACGATTTTGAGCCTTCTTCTCCTTGTTCATTCGGCCATTGATGAACCACCATTGAAGCTCCAAGCTTCAAGCTCCAAAAACCAAATCCAAGCTCACAAATTCGTTTCCCTATCACCATAAATAACCCTATGTGTGTGCTAGCACTACTCTTCTTCCTTTGCTTCTCACAAATTCGGTGAAACCAGAAAATTTTGAAGCAAATCGGCAGTGAAGCCGTGAATAGAGGAAGGAGAAAAGAGAGGGAAAAGAGAAGTGCGTTTTTCTGCATGTTGGAGAGAGAAGATAAAGCTTTAATATATATGTTTATAATATTTACCAAGTAAATTAAATAAAAATATATATTACTTTAACTCAAAAGTCAAAAGTAAAAAGCAAATTGTTGCTTTTTCAACTTCTACATCAATCACTCAAATCAAGTGACAACATGTCACATCACTCAAAGTGACATTTGATTTGACGATTGATGCGACTAGTGATATGACGTACGATTTGACTTGCGTGCCGCATTCGAATTCGAAATGCGAATGCGCTCGCAAATAATCCCGGGCTCGGGTTCGCTAATTCCAAATTAACGAATTTTCCGTCGCGTCGTAATTAAATGATTACGCCTAGCGAAATCACTATTCACGTCGCTAACGAATAATTCTAAATTAATTCGTTCGCCCGAATTAAATCTAATTTTAATTCCGCGTCGAAATCCAATTCTAATAATATATCAAATATATTAATTTATCGATTAATTCCAAATTAATCGTTCTCTCTTCTTTAACTAATATTTTATCCCAGATAAAATATCTCCGCAATTAATCCCAGATTAATTTTCTCTCTCTTCTAATTAATCCTAGATTAATTAAAGTGCGAGTTATACATCATCGGTGAATCTTTAGGAAGTGACCCATGAGATCTCTGGATATGTTGGCAGTAAATACGGTCGTCGGACTACCCGAACACGTAAGTACCTCGTACTACGTTTATACCGATTTACAAGACAAGGTTGGCTTCTAGCAAAGCGCCATGCCTACCCAATTCTCCAGAAATATTCTTACAGGAATATATAGATCTGTATAAAGCGTAGTATACCGTAGTATTGTGCATATCGGCCCAGTATCAGACAGTCACGTGCCAGGCCTGGGGCTGGATTTGTGTCTGCCCCGTACGAAGCACATGTCGGATGTCTGGTAACTAGTCTCTATAATCGGATATACACGACCTTGTCATAATATCCCGATGGCCGCGCAGCACTTAAGAGCACTAATACCGTATCCTGCGTGACATCATCTCCAATATAACTGAAGTGATACTTCCGTCTTGACATCACACCCAATACACTACGACTCTCTGATAAACCCAGAAGTGGTGTACGTAGAACCGGTAAAGCCCTGTACCACCAAGACCAAAGTCTACCGATTATCGCAAGTATTAGCGATGTAAGTCTCAGGTTAAGACTATACACACCTACCTTGATTTCGGCCTCCCATAGACACATAGTCATAATACCAATGGGATTCCGAGGGGTCTATCCAGAGCGAAGCTGTTTCCCGTACCATCGGTGAAACACGACCTCCTATCGCACTTGCATAAGTATCCAATACTTATATATATGAGAACTATGCCGTTGTGCCCTCACAACGCGCACAAGTGCAATACTAGCCTATTCCGCATTATCGATGTCCTGTCTCGATAATACTCCGGCTAGGGATATTTAATGATTAATCCTTCGTGGACTGATACTGTCTCATATCATCTCAATCCAGGAACTAATCATATAGACCTCTCTTCATTTATATATCTATGGTGATTTAATCACAAATGATGAGAGTGCAATTTCCTTGTCACATAGTTAATTTGCTACAACAACATAATGATCTGTACAAATAGTGACGCTATGGGTCATATTATCCAACACTAAATGAGTGGACTAAAAACTGAAATGGTATTATAAAAATGTTTGGTTCTAAAACCCAGATTTTCAATGAAAAACTTATAGGAAATCTTTCTTTTTGAAAACTTTACTCGAAAACCTCTTTAGTAAAACTTTTCTTTCTAAAACCTGCTTTTTGAAAATCTGGTTCTGAAACTGTTTCTAAAAGTCTGAATTCTGAAAAACTGTTTGAAAATCTTATCACTAAGAACTGTTCTATATTTGAAAACCTTGACATATGAGGGCGTTACGAATCGTCGTCCCCCATACGCCTAATTGTAGCCAGTAGTGTAAATGCATGACTTTGGGGCTTTACGTATCACCGTCCCCCAAAGCATGCCACTATTGTCGCTGAAACTGGTGGTCTTGGGGCATTACGTATCGCCGTCCCCCAAGCCACAAAACTAAAACTGAGGGTGTGGATCTATGCTACCACCCAAGCTCTTAAACTAGGGTCTAGGGGCGTTACGTATCGCCGTCCCCCTAGCCCTGCTCTAGAATCTGAGGTCGTTACGTATCGTTGTCCCCTCAGTCCTCTACATGTGCACATGTCTCTATATCCGTCAATTCCAACTGTATCAAGTTACATTCTGGGGTGAGTTTTTCCCTCTTGCCCCGAAATCATAAAAATCATACTGGAAATATCTATTTTCTAAAACATTTCTCAAAATAAGCTAAATCATAAATGATTTGAAAACAAACTTCGCTAACGTCCAAATTGCAGAAAAAGTTAGTCTGATATGAAAATGTGAAATGAAAAACAAGTAAAAGAGAAAATATCCACTCACTGGTTTGGAATTTGACTAGGGTAATGTCACTGCGCCGAAAGGATTTTTGGTTCCTACGATAACCTTAATTCCATTTCATGCCTTTGTCTAGGCTCCAATAATAATTATTCATGCTTCTAAATTGATGCCAAGTTCACCCAAATGAAAAATCCCAAAATTGATTTTTGCTTGAAATCATTTCAAAGCAAGCTAAAATAGCATAACCCCTTATGGCCGGATCACCCTTAATCAAATGGCTGAGTGGCTATTTCAAAATGAAATGGCCAATTGGCCAAAACTTCAACAAAATGGCTGAATGTCCATTTCGCAGACCAAATGGCCCAACGGCCATAAATGCGCCATTTCAAAATGGCCAAATGGCCAGTGAGCCATTAAAAGGAATGAAGACAATTTCACTTGTCTCTCTCTGATTCATCGAGAAAAAGCAAAGCCAAAACATAAAAATAAAAACCCATTTCATTCATTAGCCTCAATCCATAATAATACCATCATGTTACTTTCCAAAACACATGCTAACAACCCATTTAAAGTCAATTTAACAATCCCAAATTCTAGGGTTTATAAGGTGCGAATTGGGGCTTTATATTCTTTATTCAAAATTGAAAAATTAAGAAGATAGGAAGAGAATGGAAGCTTACTTGACCAAGAAAAGTTGAGAGCTCATCACCATTCCTTCATTATTTTCATGGAAATGAAGAAAAAATTGAAGATTTTTCCCCCACTTCAAAAGCTCACGTTTTTCACCTCTTCTTTCTTTTTCCCAAATTTGTTCCAAACAATGAATAGTAGCCCCCTTTATATAGTTGGACCCAATTGATATAAAGAATAATATAGAAGAGCGTAGAAAAATGGAGAAATTTTGAGATTTTTCCATTTGGGTCCGAAATTAGTATTCATCCGACTTTTTGACATGTATTTTTGACCTATTTCTGGTCAGATTTTGGAAATATTTTCAACGCAAAAGTCGTAGATCTCGGTATCGGCTTTCCAACTATAGAATATTCATAAAACTCCAAGTTCATATGAAAATGTTACGCCCCAAATACCACGGGCTATCCAAAAGGGAACGCTGTACAGTTTCGTCCTAGGACTTTGAGGAATTTACCGATTGCCCCCAAAATCATTCCACGAGTATATTTAAGTCTCAACATAATTTAATTTATATGCCTTCGTCCCGTACGTAGCAGTATAATTGTATACAGTAATAAAAATTATCAGTCGTTACAGCGCAACAGTCAGAGGCTCTCTGCCTTAAGTTTGAACCAGTGAGAGTCGCGACGTGCAATATCTGGTGTCACGACGTGCAACATCTGGCATCGCGATGCGTACCTTTTTTCAGGATCACTTTTAGCCCCTCTCAGTTTCATCCTAAGATGTCAGGGGCCACCCTAAGCATTTCGTATCAGCATATATACCCACATTATGTCATGTTAGAAGTATAATTCTTGACTTGTATACTAATTAAGTTTATCGATTATAGATTATCAGCAGGAACCCCAAGTTCTTCGACGCGGGGAAGGAAGTGCCGGCCAGACTCCAAATCAGTGAGTTGCTCTTTGTTTTTCAAGTTGAGATTCTGTATTTGTTTTTAGTTCGAGACTTACTTTTAAGAACCTTAGGGTGATAGCCAGAGTTTATTTAAGTTGTTTTATGATTGAGAATGTTTTAGAAAGTCTTGATTTAAAAGAATGATTTCCTTATGATTTTTGAGATTATGGGGAAAAATCCAATCTAGAGATTTTTGGAAATTGACAGATATGGATTTGATTTTGGAGGCGTAACAGGAAAATCCTTCTATAATTATCCTAGTTTATTACCAGAGTTCAGAATAAGCTACCAAACTAGATAGTAAAGTTTTGAGAATATCCACCCAATGGAGTGGAAGAGAAAGAGAAAGCTACAAGAATAGTAAGGCAAGATGCACAGATGATTAAAGCAACTAAAGGCGATAAGAGGTAGAGATACATAATAAGAAAATAAGAAAATGCCAGAACTTATGGTAGTAAGGAAAATATTATAAGCCCAAGCAAGAATAAAAATTTCAGATGGACCAAAGTGAGATTCCTTCCCTTCTCATAAAATTCTTTCAAATAGATCCAGTTGCCTTTGAGTACCACGTATAGTGATCAGTGGAAACACACGCAAGCGAATGTATTGTTCAAGCAGTATAATTGTATCGATCTATCGAGGACTTATAACCTATGTTACTAATTTATGAAACTAAATTCCTACAAGTATCTAAATTGATTGTTGGTTGGATAATGATTTTACCTAAAACAAACAAGTAAATAAAACTAAGGTAGATTTCAAGATTAATTAATGATATGAAAATATCCAGGGTTATGAATACTTCCGATATTCTTCTACACATGAATTGATTACCTTAAGTTTGTGTAATATACTAGTTTATTAACTTGGAAAATGAATTTATACATAAGCCTCTTCCGATGGTCAAATGCAAATATTCAAAGTTACTTATTTAACTATATTCCTATGTTAACTAAGAAACCTCAAATTCATTAAGTTTAAGTTCCAATTGTGGTTACACCCGCCCTACAGGTATATTCTTATCTTGGAGGAAAATCTCTAAAGTGAGATTGTGTGTTATTGAGTCTACGGCTAAACCTAAAATCCCTTTTCCAAGTTAATTATATGTTTACCTAATCAATCTTATGTGTGGCCAAGTAACAAGAAGCATTAAGAACTCGGCTCAATAGATAAACCAAAATATCACACAAGACATAAGATAAATCAACATATAAAATCATTAATATTGGTTTTCATCGCAACCCTAGACAATGTTATTAGTTACAACACATACTAAGATTACTAAATTAATAAATAAACAAAACATCATAAAACAAGTTGACAACAAATAAGTTAAACTACAACAATGAAATGAAATGCTGGAGTTAGGGGATCCACTTTTAATATTTCAAATATAGATTTCTCCCTAATAAACCGAATTAATTATATTAAAACCGACCATAAAGGCGGTGATTCCATTTGTCTAAAATAAGTCCAACCGACCATATAAGTGGTAACAAAGTCATATAAAACCGACCATATAGACAATAACCAGGTCATCACGTAAACCGACCATATAGGAGGTAAATAATTAATCCAGATTATAATTTATATATTATAAAATTAGGGTGTTTAATCTAAATTATCATATTAAAAGTTTCACCCTAAACTCCAACAAAATAAGATTACCTACTCATGCTTTGAATAAAAACACAAAAAAATTTATTACTCAAATAAAAAGAAAATACAAGAAAGCTTAATTAAACACACAAGATACTCTCTTCTAGGTTTTTCAGAGAAAATCCCCAAATGAAAGCATGAGTTTTACATCAAATTTGGCATGTTATTTATAGGAAAATATAAAAGCTTCCACCATTTTCTCAACCAATTTCTCCACCATACATGCCACCAAACACTGTACCAAATCCTCCACCAAACATGGCATGTTTGGTAGAAGTTTGACAATTGTAAATTTTCATTTTCCAATTTTTTTTTTAATTTTTGATAATGACTTTAATAATTACACATAACACACTTTGGCTTTTTTTTATCTATTTCGGTCTTGAAAACCTTAGAATTCGAAATTTGTATGAACATCAAGGTTGTAGATCCAAGAGTCTTATTTCATCTGCAACTTAAATCACCTCAATCCGATATTGGAGTAAAACGTTATGGCCAAAATATGAAAATTGTGCAAATTTGTAATTTCCGAAATTGTACTCCGTTAGAACGCGATTTCAAGTTTCCAACCTCCAAAATCCAAATATCAAGTCCAATTTTTACCCTTCTTTGTTCCATATTTTTTCCTGATTGATTTCATTGAGTCCCTATTTTATTTTATTTATAAAATAAAAACAAATTAAAACGCTCACAATACTCGAGAAACTTACAAAATAAGTAATTTTGGTGGAGGATTTGCTTACATGTTTGGTGGAGGATTTGGTGCCATGTTTGGTGCCATGTTTGGTGGCATGTTTGGTGGAGAAATTTGTGGAAGCCCTTATATTTGCCTATAAATACCAAACTAAACTTTGAAAAAAATTCATGCTTTCTTTGGGGGATTTCTCCATGAAAACCTAAAAGAAAGTATCTTGCATGTTTATTTAAGTTTTCTTGTATTTTCTCTTTATTTAATTAATAAATTTTTATGTGTTTTTAATTACATCATGTGTAGGTAATCTCTTTTTGCAGGAGTCTGTGGTGAAACTTTTAATATAATAATTTAGATTTACTCCCTTAATTTAAATAAGTAAATTGAATTAATTATTTACCTCCTATATGGCCCGTTTTACATTATTGGACTTTATTTCCACCTATATAGTCGGTTTAGGTGCTAACCTTGTTACCGCCTACATGGTCGGTTTATATGATTTTGTTACCGCCTATATGGTCAGTTGCACTTTGGATAAATGACATTCACCGCCTATATGGTGGGTTTTAATATAATTAATTCAAGAAATTATAAATTGATAAGGGAGTAATCTATATTTGAAGTATTAAAAGTGAAACCTCTAGCTCCAGCATTTTCTTTTATTGTTGTAATTTTCATTACTTTATAATTTTCTGATATGTTATTTTGTTTAACTATGCATTTTGTAATTTTAGGTATGTTTTGAAATTAAAAATATTATCTATGGTTGTGATGAATTCCAATATCACTGTTTTATAAATGGTTATTTTATGTTTTGGGTAGTATATTGGTTTATTTACTGGGTCTTAAGCTTAATTCTTCTTGTTAACTGGCCATTAATAAGATTGATTTGGTAAACTTAAAATGAACTTGGAAAATGGATTTTAGGTTTTAGCCATTGACTCAATAGCTCACGATCTCACCTTGGGGTAAATGTCTCTTAGGTATATTTCCTTACAGGATAAGAAAATACATGTCTGGTGGGGGTAGCCATTTTTGGAACTTAATCTTAATGAATTCAAAGTTTCTTAATTAATATAGGAATATAGTTAATTGGGTTACTTTGGGTATTTACATTTGACCATCGGAATAGAATTTTGTATAACTTCGTGTTTCAGGTTAGTAAACTGATATGTTGTACAAACATGAGATAATCACTTCATATTTAAAAGATATTGGAAGGATTCACAACCCTAGATAGTTTCATATCATTGTTTAAAACTTAAAATCTACCTTTGTTTTGTTTTAATTACTTGTCTTTAGTTTAAAATCACCATCCAACCAAAAATCAATCAATTAGATACTCGTAGACATTTAGCTTCATAAATTAATAGTTTAGGTATTAGGTCCTCGTGGGATTGATACATTTTATACTACTTGAGTGATACATGCTCTTGCGTTACGTGTGTGTGTTTACCACCGATCAAGTTTTTGGCACCGTTGCCGGGGACTTATTTATCTTTTACTATTAATTTTGGGGTTAGATACCTTTACTTGTTTCTAATTTATTTTTACTTGTTATTTTTGTTTTCTTGTGTTTCAGGTTCTTAGTCGCTACATGAGAAGAGCCAGAAGCTTTGAAATCTGTCCGCTTGACCCAGAAATTGAAAGAACTATCAGACATTTGATAAGGGAAAGACGATAAGGCCAAGAAGCATTGATCAACATGGAACCTAAACCTTTGGAGGTTTTACCGCCTATTATCATTCAAGACAGAACTATTCTGGTGGTTGACGGCTTCATTTCATGTATTGTACTTCCTCCCTTACCAGCAAATGTGTGTGACATCAAAACATGCATTCAGATGATACAACAGTCAGTTCAGTTTGGGGGAATGCAACTGAAGATCCTAATGCCCACATCAGCAACTTCGTGGAAGTTTGCAGCACATTCAATTACAATCGAGGAGCAAAAGAAGAAATGAGACTGCGTGTTTTTCCATATTCATTGAAAGACAAAGCTAAGGCTTGGCTACATTCACTACCAGCAGGTTCCATCACAACTTGGAACATTTTAGTCACCAAATTCCTTGCAAAGTATTTTCCCCCATCCAGAACTGCAAAGTTGAGGAATGACATTACATCCTTTTTACAAAATGACTCAGAATCCCTCTACGAAGCTTGGGAAAGATACAAGGATTTGCTCAGAAAATGTCCTCACCATGAGATTGCAAAGTGGCTACAAGTCCAAACCTACTATAATGGACTTTCTGGATTAATGAGAACCACAATTGATGCTCATACTGGAGGAGCTTTAATGGCGAAATGAGAAGATTAGGCCTGAGACTTAATTGAAGAAATGGCCAACAATAATTCTTTGTGGCCAACAGAAAGGAGCATGATTCAACGAATCGTAAGAATTTAAGAAGTTGGAGCCAACACAGCAATTAATGCCAAGCTAGATCTGATTTGAAAAAAAATCTGGAAACTCTTAACATGAAGGTTAATGCTGGATCCACAAGTTCACCATATGGAGGAGCATCAGAAGCAGAATCATACAACCAACATGATGGGATGGTGAACTATGTCAACAATTTCAACAAACAGGGGAACAATCAATATTCCAATACCTACAACCCAGGTTGGAAGAATCATCACAAATTCGCATGGAGCAACAATTCAGGGTAGATGAAAAATCCACCATCAGGATTCCAACAGCAAAACAAAGGCCAGGAGTATGAAAAATAACCAGGAATAACAGAAGTGCTGGCTTACTTGAAAAAGATAGAAGCAAAATACGATTCTCAAGCATCATCATATGATACAATGTTTCAATCCCAAGCAACATTAATTCAAAGTCAAGCAGAAAACAATGGAGAATCAAATGGGGCAATTGGCCAATGCCCAGAGTTACAGATCGCAAGGTACCATTCTTAGCAACAGAAAACCAAATCCAAGGAACATGGGGAAGGAGCAATGTCATGCCATCACTTTGAAAAGCGGTATTGAAATCAACAAAAATATTAGAGTCAAGGCAACTTTTGAGGATGTTCCAAAAGAAATCAGCGAAGCAGATCAACAGATGGAGGAAAAAGAGGCAATAGCAAATGATCGAGAAAGATTCAATCCACCACCACCCTTTCCACAGCGTCTCCAGAAAAACAAACTAGACAAGTCGTTTGCTTGATTCCTGTAGATCTTCAAAAAGCTACATATCAATATTCCATTTGCATAAGTATTGGAACAAATGCCCAGCTATGTCAAATTTATGAAAGATATTCTATCAAGAAAGCGGAGATTGGGAGATTACGAGACAATAACATTGACAGAAGAATGCAGCGCCATCATTCAGAGGAAGCTTCCCCCAAAGTTGAAAGATCCTGACAGCTTCACCATCCCTTGAACCATAGGAGAACATAACTTCGGTAAGGCTTTATGTGATTTAGGTGCTAATATTAACTTGATGCCTTTTTCAATTTACAAGAAATTGTAAATTGGAGAAGCAATGCCCACCTCAGTCTCCCTGTAACTTGCTGATAGATCGCTTACATTTCTGAGAGGTGTAGTTGAAGATATGCTGGTCAAAGTCGACAAACTCATTCTCCTAGTAGACTTTTTTATCCTTGACATTGAGGAAGATGAAGACGTGCCCATCATCATCGGGAGACCATTCTTGGCTATAGGTCGAACCATTATTGATGTACAAAAAGGTGAACTAACCATGAGGGTACAGGACTAAGAAGTAAAATTCAATGTTTTCAAAGCCATGGAATTCCCGAATGATGAAAAGAATGAGGAAATTTTCTGACTTGATGTGATAAATAGTACCGTCCAGAACTCCGATGCAATGCAAAGTTTCACTGAAAAATTTAAAGCATGTCATCTACCTGTGGAGCCTGAAGATAAAGTGTACTGCATACTGAACAAGTTAAATCTTGAACTGCAAGCAACCAAAGAGAAAAGGCTCCACCAACTCAACTAATTGGAGGAATTTCACATACAGCCTTTCGAGAATGCCAAATTATATAAATGAAAGGCCAAGAAGAGAAATGATGAGAAGTTAGTGCACATACAACTGGAACTGGGGCAGCAGGTATTGTTTAATAAATCAAGGTTGAAATTTTTCCCTGGGAGGTTAAAATCATGGTGGTCAAGTCCATTCTTAATCACTCAAGTTTTACTAGATAGAACTGTTGAGTTACATGATCCCAATTCTAATGAAACATTCAAGGTTAAAAGTAAGCGTGTCAAGCACTATTGGGGAGAATCATTGGAGCAATAAAAAGAAAGTGTCACACTTTCAGATCCAGCCTAACGTTTGGGCACTCATGTCTAGCTAACGACGTTAAACTTAGGGCTAGCAGTGAGGCAACCCATGCAATTTATGTATATATTCAAATTTGGTGTGTTTTATTTTTCTGTGTTTAATTTTATAGGTTATGTCTTAGACAAGATGAAAGACGTTCTCACAAATCTTCACAAGCAATTTCCTTATCTCCCTCAAAACTCTCTGATGAAAGTCTACAAAGCTCGCATGGAACAAATTAGACTTCTGATGAATAAAGGTATTCCTAATCACATTCATTAGTTAATTGAAGCACGGGTCTGATTGGCAGGTGAGTCCTCTGACTCTTTTATTTCATATCCGCATGGTTTAGGAAGAATCACCTATGCTAAGAAACGAAGAGCTAAAAGAATGGGTGTTTACTATAAATATGCACGCATAACATGTAATACTCGTTGTCATTCTTTAGGAATGGTGTCTGATAACCGTGAAGATAAAATTAAATTCATTAGGGATGGCTTGAGTAAGGAGTCTTTGGATAACATATTATTGACTCTTGAGACACATCCTAGTGGATATGTGCATCATGCAATTCACATGTTATATACACACTTTCAAAAAGAAAGAAAACAATTAAGTCTCAGGAATCTGACTTTAAAAGACCCTGTTTGCCAATTTATAAGAAAATTGGATGGGAAGCTTGTCATTGTCGCATAGATGTCAATCAAGTCATTACTTCCTGTAAATATTATTATCTCTTTGTATTTATCTAATAATTGTGATTCGTTTTGGGATTTTCTTTTATTTTCTCCGACATGATCCAAACTCTTTGACTTTCATGATATATTTTACTGTTTAGCTAATAATTGTTATTTGGCAGGTACTAGTGCTATTTTTACTCACCTTTTTTCAGGTTCTATAAATTCAGCTCATCATTGCACTCTTGAAGACATCGAGAGTTGAGAAATAAAAAAATGGAAGCAACTTCAAGAAGACGAGTTGTAAACATCTGTGTGTTTTGTGATACTAGTGTTGGTTCTAAACCAGAGTTCGTTGAGGCAGCATAGGAATTGGGTAGAGTCATAGCTGAAACGAATATGCACCTAGTATATGGTGGTGGTAATCTTGGACTAATGAGGTGTGTTTCAATGACCGTACATGAAGGAGGTAGTCAAGTTCTGGGAATCATCCCAAAACCTTTGGCAGAGGCGAATCTTATAGGACCATCAAACAGAGAGGAACTTATTGTACCAGGTATGTCTGAACGAATGGTTGAAATGATTAATCATGCTGATGCTTTTATTGCTTTGCCATGTGGCTTGGGCACGACGGAGGAAATGTTTACAGTAGTATCTTGGGATAACTTGAATATACACAAGAAACCGATTGGACTGTTTAATGTTGATGGATTTTAGAACTTTCTTTGTGTGTTTCTTGATGATGCCCTGAGAAATGGGTTCGTGTCAAAACCTCTAAAAGATATCCTCTTCACTGCCATAATTGCCCATGATTTAATTGACCAACTTTTAGCCTTTGAACCACAAATTGACCCTATCATTTTCAAGATTAACTGGTCTGATAATGATCGTGGTAAAAAGCGTCGGATAAATCTGGATCTTAACCTTTAATTTTCTTTTTAAGATGTAGAATTTCAGCTAACCAGGTACTGTTTTCTAACTCTTCTTCTACTTTTTTAGACATTAGGGACAATGTCTCAATTAGGTTTGGGGGAGGGGAATAGTTGACTAGTATCTTGTTTTTATTTTTTCATTGTGTTGTTTTTATTTGATTTTAAGTCAAAAATGTTCAAAAAAAAAAAAATTCAAAAAACATATAAAAAAATATTTTGTGTTTTTATTTATTTAATTTGACTAATCAGGTGAAATTGGTGTGAGATAGCTGGGTAATGAATTTCCACTCCTGAGACGTATCTCAACCTATTTCGTAACACGTTAATTTTTGTTTATTTCCTTTTGAATATTTTAATTTGTGAATTTTCCATAATACTGACTAAAATGGATCTTCATATGCTCAGTTGACAAGTATTATCAATATGCATGGTAACATACGGCCATGAGTTGTAAGTGAAAAGTTTGTAATATTCAGTGCTCTAGTTTAATTGGCGGAAGCATCTAAAAAATGATGGAATTTAAAATCAAAATTGTGTATATTAAAAAAAATAAAACATTTGAGATCCGAGTAATTAAGTCTGAATGGGTATTTTAACACCTAGTGCCCTAAAATCAACTGGTTTGGGAGTCATTGGCCCAAAGCTCTCTACATGGATTGAAGATGTTATAAAAATATATATATATATATATATGAAATCCAAGTAATTAAGTCTGTAAGGGTGTCTTAACACCTAGTGCCCTAAAGCCAACTGGCTTGGGAGTCACCGACCGAAAGCTCGCTACATGGATTGAAGATATTGTAAATAAAAAAAATTAAATCAGAAAAAAAATTCCATTGCTAAAAAATGTGTCAATTCTGATATAACTTTAGGTAAAAAAAAAAAATCTCTTTTCAACAACACTTATGAATATTGTGGGCACAATGAGCTGATTAATACTTTGTTGGTTGTGTATATGGAGAATGGCAAAAATAATCGGAGAATTTACTTATTTAGTAATTTAGAAAGAAAGAAAACAGCTATTAATTTGGATAAGAAGTTTCACTTGTTTTGTGAATAACTTGTTTATTCTCTTTTCTTTTATCGTTTTGCTTTTGTGTGCATTAGACTGACGTTTTTTGGGTATCGTCACTGTAAGCCCTCACAAGACTACAACTCGTCCACTAGGGACACTTAGAGGTTTAAAGGCTTGTTGCATACACTAAATGTAATCGTGATGCCTACGAAAGTGGCTTAGTTTAATTTTAATTGTTTATTGCATTTTATTTTATTGTTTTGCTTGAGGGCTAGTAAAAGTTTAGGTTTGGAGGTGTGATGAGCGGAAAATATATCAATATTTACCGTCCCTTATTCTTAATATTTTGTATAATTTCTCGAGTTTGATGAACATTTTGATGTGTTTTAGTTTATTTTACAGATTAAAAAAAATCAGGACTTAATGGAATCAATCAGGACGAAATGTGGAATAAATAAGGGAAAAAATTGGACTTGACATTTTGATTTTGGAGATTGGAAACTTGAAATGGCGTTCTAACGAAGTACAATTTCGGAAATTTAAATTTTCCGCAATTGTCATATTTTTGCATTAACGTTTTATTCCGATATCGAATTTAGGTGATTCAAGTTCCAGATTAAATAAGACTCAAAGATCTACAATTTTGAAGTTCATAAGATCTTCGAATTCTGAAATTTTCATTACCGAAATTGATGAAAAATCTGAAAGTGTGTTATGAGTAATTATTAAAGTCATTTTCAAAAATAAAAATAAAATAAAATAATGGAAATTTTCAAACTTCCACCAAACATGCACATGTTTGGTGGAGGATTTGGTGTCATGTTTGGTGGCATGTTTGGTGGATAAATTGGTGGAAGCCTTTATATTTGCCTATAAATACTAAGCTAAACTTTGTAAATTTTTCATGCATTCTTTGGGGGATTTCTCCATGAAAACTTAAAAGAAAGTGTCTTGCATGTTTATTTAAGTTTTCTTGTATTTTCTCTTTATTTATTTAATAAATTTTTATGTGTTTTTAATTACATCATGTGTAGGTAATCTCTTTTTGTAGGAGTCTGTGGTGAAACTTTTAATATAATAATTTAGATTTACTCCCTTAATTTAAATAAGTAAATTGAATTAATTATTTACCTCATATATGGCCTGTTTTACATTATTGGACTTAATTTCCACCTATATAGTCGGTTTAGGTGTTAACCTTGTTACCGCCTACATGGTCGGTTTATATGATTTTGTTACCGCATATATGGTCAGTTGCACTTTGGACAAATAACATTCACCGCCTATATGGTCGGTTTTAATATAATTAATTCAAGAAATTATAAATTGATAAGGGAGTAATCTATATTTGAAGTATTAAAAGTGAAACCCCTAGCTCCAGCATTTTCTTTTATTGTTGTAATTTTCTTTACTTTTTAATTTTCTGTTATGTTATTTTGTTTAAATATGTATTTTGTAATTTTAGGTATGTTTTGTAATTCAAAATATTATCTAGGGTTGTGATAAATTCCAATATCACTGTTTTATAAGTGGTTATTTTATGTTTTGGGTAGTATATTGGTTTATTTATTGAGTCTTAAGCTTAATACTTCTTGTTAACTGGCCATTAATAAGATTGATTTGGTAAACTTAAAATGAACTTGGAAAATGGATTTCAGGTTTTAGCCATAGACTCAATAGCTCACGATATCACCTTGGGGTAACTATCTCTTAGGTAGATTTCCTTAAAGGATATGAATATACATATTGGGTGGGGATAGGCATAATTGGAACTTAATCTTAATGAATTCTGAGTTTCTTAATTAGCATAAGAATATAGTTAATTGGGTATTTACATCTGACCATCGGAAGAGGCTTTTGCATAACTTCGTATTCCAGGTTAATAAACTGATATATTGCACAAACATGAGATAATCACTTCATTTTTAAAAGATATTGGAAGGATTCACAACCCTTGATATTTTCATATCATTGTTTAAAACTTAAAATCTACCTTTATTTTGTTTTAATTAATTGTCTTTAGTTTAAAATCACCATCCAACCAAAAATCAATCAATTAGATACTCGTAGACATTTAGATTAATAAATTAATATCTTAGGTATTAAGTCCTCGTGGGATCGATATATTTTTAACTACTTGAGCGATATGTGCCCTTGTGTTACGTGAGTATGTTTACCACCGATTATTCTCCTTTTGCCATTAATGATCCTCCAGGAGCAATATCTATTGTGGTCCTCATCAATCCAGAAAGCCCATTGTAGAAAGTTTAGACTTGTAGCCACTTTGCAATCTTATGGTGAGGACATTTTCAGAGTAATTATTTATATCTTTCCCATGCTTCACATCGGGATTCTGAGTAGTGCTGCACAAAGGATGTAATGTCGTTTCTCAACTTTGTTGTTCTGGTTGGTGGAAAGAATTTTGCAAGGATCTTGGTGGCAAGATTATTCCAAGTGGTTATGGAACCTACTGGTAGTGAATGGAGCCAAGTCTTAGCTCTGTCTTTCAATGAGTATGGGAATACACGCAGATGCACGTATCGCTCAAATAGTATAAATGTATCGATCCCTCGAGGACTTATAACTTATGAATATAATTTATGAAACTAGATTCCTACAAGTATCTAAATTGATTGTTGGTTGGATAGTGATTTTACCTAAAACAAACAAGTAAATAAAACTAAAGTAGATTTCAAGATTAATTTATGATATGAAAATATCGAGGGTTGTGAATCCTTCCAAAATTCTTCTAAAGATGAATTGATTACCTTATGCTTGTGTAGTACCTGAAACACGAATGTATACATAAGACTCTTCCGATGGTCAAATGCATTCAAAGATACTTAATTAACTATATTCTTATGTTAACTAAAAAACCCAAAATTCATTAAGTTTAAGTTCCAATTGTGGTTACACCCACTCTATAGGTATATTCTTATCCTGGAGGAAAATCCCTAAAGTGAGATCATATGGTATTGAGTCTACGGCAAAACCTAAAATTCGTTTTATAAGTTCATTTTAAGTTTACCTAATCAATCTCATTGGTGGCCAATGAACAATTAGCATTAAGAACTAGACTCAATAAATAAACCAAAACATCACATAAGACAAAAGATAAATCAACTTATAAAATCATTAATATTATTTTTTATCACAACCCTAGATAATGTTATTACTTACAACAAATACCAAAGATTACTAAATTAATAAATAATCAAAACATCATAAAATAAGTTGATAACAAATAAGTTAAACTACAACAATGAAATGAAATGCTGGAGTTAGAAGATCCATTTTTAATATTTCAAATATAGATTTCTCCCTTATAAATCGAATTAATTATATTAAACCGACCATAAAGATGGTGATTCTATTTGTCCAAAATAAATCCAATCGACTATATAGGTGGTAACAAAGTCATATAAAACCGACCATATAGGCGGTAACTAAGTCTGTTATGTAAAACCGACCATATAGACGGTAAATAATTAATCCATATTATAATTTATATATTATAAAATAAGGGAGTTTAATCTAAATTATCATATTAAAAGTTTCACCCTAAACTCCAGCAAAAAGAGATTACCTACTCATGCTTTGAATAAAAACACACAAAATTTTATTATTGAAATAAAAAGAAAATACAAGAAAGCTTAATTAAACACACAAGATACTCTCTTCTAGTTTTTTCAGAGAAAATCCCTAAAACAAAGCATGTGTTTTACATCAAATTTGGCATGCTAATTATAGAAAATATAAAGGCTTCCACCAATTTCTCTACCACACATGCCACCACACATGTCACCAAACACTCCACCAAATCCTCCACCAAACATGCAAGCATATTTGGTGGAAGTTTGATATTTGTAAATTTTTATTTTCCATATTTTTTTGTTTTTGTTTTTGATAATGACTTTAATAATTACACATAACATACTATGAATGTTTTATCAATTTCGGTCTTCAAAACTTCAGAATTCGAAATTCTTATGAACATCAAAGCTGTAGATCATTTAGTCTTTTTTAATTTGCAACTTGAATCACCTCAATCCGATATTGGCATAAAACGTGATGGACAAAATACAAAATTTGCGGAAAGTTGAAATTTTCGAAATTGTACTCCGCTAGAACGTTATTTCAAGTTTCTAACCTCCAAAATCCAAATGTCAAGTCCAGTTTTTCCCTTCTTTGTTCCATATTTCGTCCTGATTGATTCTATTGAGTCCCGATTTTATTTTATCTATAAAATAAAAAAAAAACAAATCAAAACACTCACAAGTCTCGAGAAACATACAAAATATTAAGTAAAATAAGCGGTAAATATTGATATATTTTCCACTTATCATATAGATAAAAAGTTTCTTGAATAACGAAGGATAGTTAGAAAGATAAAAGAAACAAGAAATCAAGATGTGTCGAGGAAATATTCAATGAACATGAGATGCCATAAAGAATATAGAAATTTTCGACACCCAAACCTAGGCCCATAAGCAAATAAAACGAATGTCATAAGGCAAAAATGGTTAGTCATCTTTACCAAGGAATTTGATTTAGATAAGGCCCTAAGCTACCAAGATTTCGAACCTCTCATTAATACTGGTAATGAACATGTCCTGACGGAGTCTATCTAATATCTACCTTATATGAGTAATAGACTCTACCAGGATACAAAGTAGACTACCAAAACACAGAGTACCAGAATAATGACATCAATATCCATCGAGACGTAAGATGCTTGTCCCAGCCTTTACCAGCATAGATAGAGATAACCGTAAGAAAGCTCACCACCAATAATATTATACTCTGAGACAAAGATAGCAAACCTTGAGAGATGGTTCACTAGGAAATGGCCAAAGAGTCTTCTACGACTAGAAAAGAAAGAACCTGACATAAAACAAAATTGGCAAGTTTGCAGTACCAATAAGAATTCATAGATCAGACCAATGGCAGTAGAAATCCATGTAAGTTTATGACATGATCCAGGTCGACAACAAAGCAAATGACCCATTACAAATACCAGAAGGGCCAATTATGAGGCAGATGACCAAAAGAATCAGAGAGCAATGGCGGGATTAGTTCAGAGTTTTATGGCCGATTGCAACAAACAAATAGAGACGCATGTGGGCTTCAATAGAGAGGGCCCAAATCCACTTCACTTGGCCTAAATCAATTTTGAATGAAACTTTTGTTAGACATTATGACCCATAGCGTCACTGTTTTGTAAATGATATTGTATTATTGTACAAAATAAACTATGTGATAATGAAATTGCCTTTTGCCGTTTTGTAAAATTATTTACTTTGATATATTAATGGCAAAAGTCCATATGATTAGTTCTGTATTGAGATGATATGAGACAGTATCAATATAAAAGGTTTAATCATTAAATATCCCTAGTCGGAGTATTATCGAGATCAGACATCGATAATGCGGAATAGACTAGTATTGCACTTGTGCGAGTTGTGATGGCACAACGGTATAGTTCTCATATATTTAAGTATTGGATACTTATGCAAGTGCGATAGGAGGTTGTGTTTTACCGATGGTACGGAAAACAGCTTCGCTCTGGATAGACCCCGCGGAATCTCATTGGTAGTATGTCTGCGTGTCTATGGGAGGCCGCATTAGGGTAGGTGTATATGGTCTTAACCTGATACTTGCATCGCTAGTACTTGCGACAATCGGTAAACTTTGGTTTTGGTGGTTCGGGGCTTTAACCGGTTCTGTGTACGCCTCTTCTGGGTTTATCGAGAATCGTAGTGTACTGGATGTGATGTCAAGATGGTAGTATCACTTCAGACATATGGAGATGATGATCACGCAGGATACAGAACTAGTACTCTATAAAAGGTTGCAACCGTCGGGACAATATGACCAGGTCAGGATTGTCCGATTTAAAGAGACTAGTTGTTTGATATCCGATATATGTTTCGTACGGGGCAGACATATTTCCAGCCCCAGGCCTAACATGTGATCGTCCGATACTGGATCGATGTACGCGATACTACGGTATATACGCTTGATAAAGATCTAATATTCCAATAAGAATATTTCTGGAGAATTGGGTAGGCATGGCGCTTTGCTAGAAGCCAACCTTGTCTTGTAAATCGGTAAAAACGTAGTACGAGGTACGTACGTGTTTGGATTATCCAACGACCGTATTTACTGCCAACATATCCGGAGATCTCTTGGGTCGCTTCCTGAAGATTCACCTATGATGTTTGATTCGAACTTTATTAATCTTGGATTAATTACGGAGAAACTTTATCTTGGATAAAATGCCTAATTAGGAGAGAGAACGATAAATTTGGAATTAATCGATAAAATAATATATTCGATATATTAAACGAAATTAGATTTCGACGCGGAATTAAAATCGGATTTTAATTCGGGCAAACGAATTAATTTAGAATTAATTCATTAGCGATGTGAATAGTAATTTCGCTAGGCGTAATTATTTAATTCATGTCGCGACGTAAATTCGTTAATTCGGAATTAGCGAAACCGAGCCCGAAAGTGTTTGCGGACACATTCGCATTTTGAAACGAGTGGGACCCGCAAATCACATCGCGAAGTCTCATCACTTGACACGACTAGTTGATGGATGTATCTAGTCACCTTTATGGGATGATACATTGTCACTATTCTCAATGTAAGTTGGTGAGGCCATTTAATGGCTTTTTGGGAGGGAAAACCTTTTCACGGTTTTTGAAGGGTTTTTTACCAAAATATTTTTGGTAATTGTTATTATCATCATTCACGTTTTTGAAACAAAAACAAAAAGAAAACCAAAAAAGCCTCTCTCCCTCTTCTTCTTCTTGCTCACGCCGTGAGCTTCCACAAGGCAGAAAAATTGTTTTTCATTTCTCCATTTTTGCTAGCACAATGAGGGATCAAAGGAGGTGATAGGGAAACAACCTTGGAGCTTGGAACACTTGAAGACTTGAAGCTTCTCTCCCTTTATGCTCTTGGCCGAAAGTTTCTACCTTGAAGACTCAAGGATTTTTCTTCATCAATTTTCGTCACAAGCTTTGTAAGTATGATTCCGCCATGCTTCAAGCTTTGCATGTATAAATTTGTGTATTTCTTTGGCTTATACTTTCTTTGGGACTAATTATAGAAACCTTCAATGGTATCATGAAGCCATGTTTAAGCATGAAATACATTAGGGAAAATTGATTGAAGCATGTTCTTGTGAAATTTGATGATAAAGTATGCTTATATGTATGATATATGATGTAATACATGATCAATTTTGAGAAAAATGCATTGGATGATTTTTCCCCAAAATGGTTGCTTTGGCCGAATGTGGAGGTGCTTCCACTGGTTTGGAATTTTTCATGCACAAGTTCATTAGATGACTTAAGTATGATTATATTTAATGATATATGATGTAATAATACATGATCAATTTTGAGAAAAATGCATTGGATGATTTTTCCCCAAAATTGATGCTTTGACCGAATGTGGAGGTCCTTCCACCGGATTGAAATTTTTTCATGCACAAGTTCATTAGATGACTTAAGTATGATTATATGTATGAAATATGATCTTATACATGATCAATTTTGAGAAAAATGCATTGGATGATTTTTCCCCAAAATTGTTACTTTGACCGATAATGGAGGTCCTTGCACTGAATTGGAATTTTTGTGTACAAGTTCATTAGATGACTTAAAAATATATACGAATAATTGATTAGTGATTCAATTGGATTGAAAAACAAATCGAACTGCAAAAATCCCTCTTGGCCGAATGCAATGACATGTTAAAGGATTTGATTCTTGTTCAAATAAATGTTGGACATATGTTTTGAACAAGTGATGATTAATAAATTAAATTGGTTGTTTTTTGAAATATTTTGATTTAATGAATTAATCATGGATTTACACTTTAATTAATTGAATTTTAAAATTTGGAATATTAAAATTTAATTAATGGCTTTTAATGTTTAATTGGGCCTTATGGGCTTGAAATTGATTTTATGGCATTTAAGGGTGATTCCTTATTTGGGCTTGGTAATTGGGTTTGACCCACATTGACCAAAGCCCAAGCCTTTATAAATCAATTGAAAGCCCATCGGACTTTAATTAAACAAACATTGGATGTTAGTTGGGCTTGGAGACCCAAATAGATAAGATTTAGAATCTAAGTCTTTAAAAGCACATTAAAAGTGTAAACATTTTAATTTGGAATTAAATAAATTGAATTAGTATTGAATACGACTTAAATTGGATTTAACGGGTAGTTCGATATAATTCGTGAATTCGTACCTTATGTACTTATTCTCAAACGAGATGGACTCGCGCAAAATCAAACCATTGTTTGAACATTGGATGATCACTTAAACAAAGACTAATTAATTGGATTTGATTGGTTGTATAGCATGTCTTGATTGAATATATATGTATTTGATGAATGAATAGTGTATATCGGATGGATATTAGAAGGGAAAGGGTAATTTTAGAAATTATTGTAAATTTAGAATTTATAAATTGGACCTGCGTGTCCAGCCTTATCTCTTTTATCTCTTTGTATTCTCTTCTCACCTAATTCCCCTCAATGTAAATGAGGTTTCTCTTATTGTATTATGTAATTGGGTAGAAGTAGAATAATGCTAGCGGGGAGAGGAAAGGGAGTGATTTGTTCTAGGAACAAGTTGTTTTATATATCCATCCGTATATCACTATTAATTTACTTTACGCACTTTATGATGTTTTAGAAGCATGCTTAAGGGTGTATGATGATGAGACCTAACAAAGATAATAAATTGGTTGCCAATTACGCAAAAATCCCTCAATTTATATTAAACGATTATCCTTCCATTGAATGATTCTTGTTCAAGATCCAAAATTGGCATTGGTTTGTTGGCCAAAGTCAAGACCTTTGTCAATTGAGGATGTACTTGAATCATGAGAGTTTTGTTCCACATCGGTGTCTTGTTCAAGTTGTGATTTGTTGGCCAAAGTCAAGATCACTTCTTGTCCAACGACATTGATTACGAAACTTTCCTTGTCAATGGGTCCCGCTTAACCGGAATCATTAGGTTTGTTATGCCAAAGCCAAGGCCTAGATGATTCGGAGGATATGGTTAGGAAAATGTATTAGATACATTGGCATAAGTAAATATACATATGTTTTGGACTTGGATGTCCACCTAACCGGATCTAGGAATTGGATTGGATCCAATTGATCTTTGAGATCTACCTAGTTAAATAGCATACAATTTGTTGGCCAAAGTCAAGATTGTGTGTTATTTAACGGGATCCTAGCCCACTAGGAAATAGGATTTCCCGAGTTCTCAACAGAGGGTTAGAGACTTGATAAAAATAGTGGGAGGCTAGTATTGAATTTGCAATTTCGTTCAGATACTTAGCCTTACGCGTCTTTCAATTTTATTTCGTCTATTTATTAAAATTAGTTGGACTAATACATTGTTATTTTTTGTGACAGTTTGACTGTACCCATTTTATCGTTAACTAGATAGTTGGACTATCGTAGTTGAGATGGCAAGCAAGGGAAATGTCCGAGACATCATCATGGGTGACAATGTCTTTAAGGGCACAAACTTCGCTGATTGGGAAATGAACCTAAGGATAGTCCTTGGGGCTGAGAGGATGCTGTACACTATACAGATACCTCTCCCGCCTAAGCCCACTGACCCACTTGAGCTGGAGTTATGGAAAACTCACAGCGATGATTGTGACACTGCTCAGGCAATTATGTTAGCTTCGATGACTCAGCACTTTCGTCGCCAGAATAAGGACTTGGATCCTTATAACATGATGGCTAGACTGAGAGATCTCCATGATGAGTGGTATTTATATCACTATTTCCCACTCATTTAACTTAATATTTTGTATAGTTTCTTGAGTTTTATGAACGTTTTGATGTGTTTTATTGTTATTTTGCAGATAAATAAAGTTTGGACAGCACTGGAGGCAATTTGGGGCAAAACCGGACAAAAATGCGTCAACAGGGTTATTTTGGTCTTCTTCGCGTCGCGACGCAGGATCACTGCGCGCCGCGACGCCCAGCGTGAGCCGAATTTGCTAACATGCGCCTGGTCAACGGTCAACATTTGAGAAGTTTTGACTTTGCTAAAATGCGCCGTGCCACGTGTCACCATCACATCCCATTTGCTAAAATGCGCCGTGACACGTGTCATCATCATATGCTGCCGACACTCAGACTTGACACGTGTCGCCTCGTCATCAGCCATGTCATCGGTCAACGAGTCAACATTGCCACGTGTCATGCCACGTCATCAGACACGTCAGCAAGTCAACCGAGTCAACATGCCACGTCAGCCTCAGCCAATCAGAGCATGACACGTGTCGCCACGTGTCGCAATCCTATTGTGCCGACAAATGCAACACACGCCTACGCCACGTCAGCGCCACGTCATCGATGACGTCATCACAATAATTGAGAATTAGCCGCCTTGACACGTGTCAGTTGTACAGTCAGCCGCCTTGCCACGTGTCGCCGTCTCATTGTGCCACGTCGACAAACGAGCGTCGCGACGCGCAACGCCTTAGCGTCGCGACGCGCCCACAGTGACCAAACAGTGAATTTATTTTCCTATAAATAGAGGCCGAATTTTCAGTTTTTAATATACCTTTCTCTCTCTTGATTTCTCTCTCTAGAGAGAGTTTCTCTCTCTAGAATTTTTATTTTTATTTTTTTATTTTTATTTTTTTTATTTTTAGTTTTGTAAATAATTTAATTACGTTTTGTAATAGTAATTTAATTTTTACTTTTTACTTTTTACAGTTTTTACTATTCACCATGTTGAAGTAACTTTTTCAGCTAGGGTGAAAGGTAATTCTTCTACTATTGCTATTTAGATTAATCTCCCTTAAAAATAATATATTAACTATTTAAAATATTGACTTAATAAGGAATACCGCTATATTGGTCGGTTGGTAATTTAATTTTAATTCTGTTTTAAACCTGACTAATCAATCAAGGATACCGCCAGACTGGGCGGTTGGTAAATTTAACACAAGTTTATATATTATTTTATGGGAGATATCTAAATTAGTAGTAGTAAAAGTAATTCCTTTTACCTTAGCATTTTATTTTATTGTAATTTATTTTTCACAGCTTTTTACTTTATGTCTTTTACTTTTATGTATTTACTAGTCCTAGTTATGTGTTAGTTTTCTGAGGTGTGTGATGACTTTTAATATCACCGGTTTATAAGGGATTATTTTATAGTTGGGTAATTTAAAGGTTTATTTATTAAGTCTTAAGCTTAATGCTTCTTTGGTCTGATCACCAATGAGATTGATATGGTAAATCTAAAATGAACTAGACATAGGGATTTTAGGTTTCAGCCTTAGACTTAATAGCCCACGATCTTCCTTGAGGATAGATAACCCTTTAATAGATTTCCTTACAGGATAGGAATATACCTGTAGGGCGGGGGGTAGCCATAATTGGAACTTAAACTTAATGAATCCAGGTAATGTGGTTGACATAGGAATATGGTTCAATTGGGTTATATTGGGTATTTGTAATTGACCATCGGAAGAGGCTTTTACATAATTTAGTGTTCCAGGTTAGTAAACTGATTTATTGCACAAACATAAAATAATCACTTCATCTTTTAATGATATTAAAAGAAATCACAACCTTAGATTTTTGTGTCTATTATTTTCCTTAGTATTTTCTTTTATCTTTTTAGTTATTTATTTAGCAAATCTACAATCAACCAAATCAATCAAGCAATCAATTCTATTCTCCCTATAATTAGATATTTGTAAATAAATAGATTCAACAATTAATAACAACAGTAGGAATTAAGTCCTCGTGGGATCGATATTTTTATACTACTTGAACGATACGTGCGCTTGCGTTATACGTGTGGTTTACGCCGGTCAAGTTTTTGGCGCCGTTGCCGGGGACTTATATTTCTTGAGTTATTAATTTTGAAGCTATCTAATTTACTTGTATCTAATTTTCTTTATTTTTATCTGTAATTTTATTTTTCTTTCTTTTGATTTCAGGTGACTTAAAAATGGAACATTACTGGGAGATTGAAAGATTACATGCTTTACAAGAAGATACACCCCACATCTGGGAGCAACAGTCCGGTTTTCTGAGGCCTGTTGTCGAGCCCAATGATTATCACTGGATGCCAGAACCAAACAATACTACATTTGCTCATCAGAACTCAATGTGGAGATGTGACATATGTAATGGTGACCACACAAGCGATTATTGCGAATACAACTACCATCCAGGGTGGCAGAACTATCAAGATCCTTCATGGTACGAAGAACCATCACATTTCACAGAATCACTTTTTCATCTTATCCACCATCTTCCTTCGATCCTTATCAACAACCAGAACCATTTGAGGAAGATCAATTGATTCACATGTTCAAAGAACAGACAGCTCAATTTGATGCACAAGTTCAGAGTAACGCAGAATCCATGCAGAGAATGACAGATCAGATCAGACAATTAATAGAAAACCAGAACATCATACCTCAAGAACCAGTTTCAGATGACACTGATGAAGCCTTCGAGAACCCAGAAATCCACATGACACTTCAACTCAACAGAGGAGGAGGCTGAGCTATCAACATCAACAAGAGGTATCAGTTCAGGAACTTGAACCGGCAAAGTCTCGATTTGATTTCTATTATTCAGATTCTGACGAGGATGAAGCTGAAATATTTGTACCAACTGCATCAAAAATTGAGGATAGAATTCTGAATCCTCAAAATGAAGATCTTGGAGATTCCATTTCACAAATGTTTGAAGAAGATCAACTTGAGCCACAATCAATTCACCCGAATCAGAGGATGAAGACCTAAAATCTAACATTTCTTTTCATTCTCAGGTTGACAATTTTGAAACATGTATTTCACAGATGACAGATGAAGAACTAAATACAGAAATTTTAAAATACATCTGTGAAGAAAATGTGGAGCAAGAACAGAGCAAATGGAGGAGCAAATGTCTGACCTTATTAAAAAATCCAGAGCATTCAGGAAAAACATCGCTGTATTGGGGAGTACAAATCAAAGATATCACCCAGAAGCTTGACAGAATGGAACATCCATTCCAAGTCAAACACCATACGAGACCTCCTGATTTTCTTTCTTTCTTTTCAGTACCACTAGAGCAATAAAGATTAAAAAATGGCACGATCACTGAATGAGACAAAATATTTTTGCCACTTTAACCGTTGGAAGAGACCCTTCAAAAGCAACGCTCACGGAATTGTCTTTAATCGGACATCCAAAATGACATTGAAACCTCCTTGATAAATAAATTTCAGTCACGTCTGGCTGAAGACGAAAAATTCAGCGCTAGCAGGGAGGCAACCCATGCAATTTGTTGTGATTTATTTTTCATATTTTGTGTGAACTTTTTAATTTTGTGTGTTAGTTTTGCAGGAAAAATAAAAAAACGGAATTTTTCAGGACAAAAAGAGGCCAGTACAAGCGGGATTTTCAAAATAAAAATTTGACAAAATCACGAAGAAACAAAGTCAATCCAGAAAAGCCGGCCGAGTAAGAAGTCAGCTTTTGGGACGCGTCCTATGGATTTATCTGTCGCAAGACATGGTTTTGCCAAAAAAAAAAAAAAAAAAAAAAAAAAAAAAAAATCCCGAGTCAAAACCCTAAAGGACCGAGTGTCGCGACGCTAGGCAAGTTTTGGCGTCGCGACGCTGACTCAAAAGACAGAACATAAACAGAGGCGCCGCAGATCTCATTTTCACTCCTTCTTCTTCCTCAAACACCACGAAACCAGAAACCTTCACCAAGCCTTCTCCAGCCAACACAACCGAGAGCCACCACCCACCAGCCGCACCTACAACCACCACCACCTCCACCGTGAGCAAGCCGAAACCACCCAGATCTCACCATTTTCTCCCAAATCACACCACCACCGAAACCGCAAGAATCTTCACCAACCAAGATCCAGCCACCAAAAGCCGAGAACCTCCACAGCTACCCAATCGCCACTGTCTCGCCTGAACCAAACCACACAAGTCGCACCATTGCCGGATCTCCAACCCAAAACCGCAAAACCGAAAAGTCAACCCATCACCACTGCCACGAAGACCACTGCCAAGCCATCTGTCAGGATCAAAGCCGACCTTCATCAACACCCAAGCCGAGCCCACTGCCGTGTCTTGCCGTGACTGCCATAGCCGACCTCCGCAAGCCAAAATACTCCAAAACAGACCCATCACCCCCAAAACCAAGAACAACCACGCCCAAAACAACCAAGCAACCGAACCAATTGCTGAATCAGAAACTAAAATACGGTAATGATTTGATAAAAAAATTTTGATTTGGTAATTGGGTAAATTGAAAAATTGAATTATGAATTGGTTGACTGTGGATTGGATTAGGAAGTGTTGGATGGTTGAATTTGATTCGTAGTAATTGGGGGCGAAGAAATTGAGTTTGGTATTTGGAGTTTGTTTGTGGCATTTGATAGATTTAGGTTGTGTTGGATAATCAAAAATTCAGGGGAGACTCTGTCGAATTTTTCTGAAAAATACCAAAGTTGGGATTTGATTGGTGATAATTTTTAGGGTGAATTTTGGGGAAAGTTTGAGTTTTTAAAGGTGATTCTGCCAAAATTTTTAATGGTCAAATAACAATCGTGGTAAGAATCGTAATTTGGACATAAATCTTTATCGGTAATTTTTCCTGTAAAATTTCAGCTGATCAGGTATTACCTTCTAACTCTTCTTCTACTGTTTAAGTCATTGGGGACAATGTCTCATTTAGGTTTGGGGGAGGGATTTAGTTGATTAGTACCTTGTTGTTGTTAGTTTTATGTTTTTTATTTTTAGTTCAAAATTTTTCGAAAAATACAAAAAATTGAAAATTTTCAAAAATTACAAAAATATTTTGCATTTTTGTTTGTTTTATTTTGACTAAAAAGGTGAAATTGGTGAGAGGTAGCCGAGTAAGGAATTTCCGCTCCTGAGACGTATCTCAAACCTATTTCGAAACAAGTTAATTTTTGTTTATTTCATTTTGAATTATTTAATTTGTGAATTCTCTTAACACTGACTAAAATGGATCTTCATATGTTCAGTTGACAGGTATTATGAACTTACATGGAAACATACGGACATGAGCTAAAATTGAAAAGTTTGTAATATTCCGTGCTATAGTGTAATTGGAGGAAGCATCTCTAAATAGTGATGGAGTAAAAAAAAAAAAAAAAAAAAAAAAAAAAAAAAAAAAAAAAAAAAACGTCCGAGATCCGAGTTATTAAGTCTGTAGGGTATTTTAATACCTAGTGCCCTAAAACCAACTGGTTTGGGAGTCATTGACCCAAAGCTCGTTACATGGATCGAAGATGCTGCAAAATAATATATATATCTGAAGTCTGAGTAATTAAGTTCGTAGGGGTGTCTTAACACCTGGTGCCCTAAAGCCAACTGGTTTGGGAGCCACCGACCCAAAGCTCGCTACATAGACGGAAGGTATTGTATAAAAATAAAAATAGAGAAAAATCAAAGAAAAAAAAATCAGAAAAATCAGAAAATTTTCCATTGCTACAAAAAAAAGGTTGAAATCTGATAGAACTTTAGGACAAAAATATTACTCTCTTATCAACTGCACTTATGACTGTTGTGGGCAAAAATGAAATGATTAATATTTTGTTGGCTGTGTATATGGAGAATGGTAAAAACAATCGGAGAATTTACTTATTCGATAATTTAGAAAGAAACAAAACAACTAGTAACTTGGAGTAGATTTTTCACCTGATTAGTCACTTTCTTTCTTTATTCTCTTTTCGCTTGTCTTTTTTCTTGTGTGCATTAGTTTTAAATACCTTTTTACTTTTGTAAAATGTTTGTGGGTATCATTGCTGTAAACCCTCACGAGACTACACTCGTCCACTAGGGACACCTAGGGGTTAAAGGCTTGTTGCATATGCTAAATGTAACCGTGATCCCTACGAAAGTGGCTTAGTTAAATTTTGTTATGTTATTTTATTTTGTATTTTGCTCGAGGACTAGCAAAATGTTAGGTTTGAGGGTGTGATGAGTGGTATTTATATCACTATTTCCCACTCATTTAACTTAATTTTGTATAGTTTCTTGAGTTTTATGAACGTTTTGATGTGTTTTATTGTTATTTTGCAGATAAATAAAGTTTGGACAGCACTGGAGGCAATTTGGGGCAAAACCGGACAAAAATGCGTCAACAGGGTTATTTTGGTCTTCTTCGCGTCGCGACGCAGGATCACTGCGCGCCGCGACGCCCAGCGTGAGCCGAATTTGCTAACATGCGCCTGGTCAACGGTCAACAATTTGAGAAGTTTTGACTTTGCTAAAATGCGCCGTGCCACGTGTCACCATCACATCCCATTTGCTAAAATGCGCCGTGACACGTGTCATCATCATATGCTGCCGACACTCAGACTTGACACGTGTCGCCTCGTCATCAGCCATGTCATCGGTCAACGAGTCAACATTGCCACGTGTCATGCCACGTCATCAGACACGTCAGCAAGTCAACCGAGTCAACATGCCACGTCAGCCTCAGCCAATCAGAGCATGACACGTGTCGCCACGTGTCGCAATCCTATTGTGCCGACAAATGCAACACACGCCACGCCCCTACGCCACGTCAGCCACGTCATCGATGACGTCATCACAATAATTGAGAATTAGCCGCCTTGACACGTGTCAGTTGTACAGTCAGCCGCCTTGCCACGTGTCGCCGTCTCATTGTGCCACGTCGACAAACGAGCGTCGCGACGCGCAACGCCTTAGCGTCGCGACGCGCCCACAGTGACCAAACAGTGAATTTATTTTCCTATAAATAGAGGCCGAATTTTCAGTTTTTATATACCTTTCTCTCTCTTGATTTCTCTCTCTAGAGAGAGTTTCTCTCTCTAGAATTTTTATTTTTATTTTTTTTATTTTTATTTTTTTTTTTTAGTTTTGTAAATAATTTAATTACGTTTTGTAATAGTAATTTAATTTTTACTTTTTACTTTTTACAGTTTTTACTATTCACCATGTTGAAGTAACTTTTTCAGCTAGGGTGAAAGGTAATTCTTCTACTATTGCTATTTAGATTAATCTCCCTTAAAAATAATATATTAACTATTTAAAATATTGACTTAATAAGGAATACCGCTATATTGGTCGGTTGGTAATTTAATTTTAATCTGTTAAAAACTGACTAATCAAGGATACCGCCAGACTGGTCGGTTGGTAAATTTAACACAATTTATATATTATTTTATGGGAGATATCTAAATTAGTAGTAGTAAAAGTAATTCCTTTTACCTTAGCATTTTATTTTATTGTAATTTATTTTTCAGCTTTTTACTTTATGTCTTTTACTTTTATGTATTTACTAGTCCTAGTTATGTGTTAGTTTTCTGAGGTTGTGATGACTTTTAATATCACCGGTTTATAAGGGATTATTTTATAGTTGGGTAATTAAAGGTTTATTTATTAAGTCTTAAGCTTAATGCTTCTTGTTGTCTGATCACCAATGAGATTGATATGGTAAATCTAAAATGAACTAGACATAGGGATTTTAGGTTTCAGCCTTAGACTTAATAGCCCACGATCTTCCTTGAGGATAGATAACCCTTTAATAGATTTCCTTACAGGATAGGAATATACCTGTAGGGCGGGGGTAGCCATAATTGGAACTAAACTTAATGAATCCAGGTAATGTGGTTGACATAGGAATATGGTTCAATTGGGTTATATGGGTATTTGTAATTGACCATCGGAAGAGGCTTTTACATAATTTAGTGTTCCAGGTTAGTAACTGATTTATTGCACAAACATAAAATAATCACTTCATCTTTTAAATGATATTAAAAGAAATCACAACCTTAGATTTTTGTGTCTTTATTTCCTTAGTATTTTCTTTTATCTTTTGTTATTTATTAGCAAATCTACAATCAACCAAATCAATCAAGCAATCAATTCTATTCTCCCTATAATTAGATATTTGTAAATAAATAGATTCAACAATTAATAACAACAGTAGGAATTAAGTCCTCGTGGGATCGATATTTTTATACTACTTGAACGATACGTGCGCTTGCGTTATACGTGTGTGTTTACGCCGGTCACTCCACCGCACCAACAAGCTGATGGAGAGGTACGAGTTGGTGAAGAAACTCTTCCACGCCCGAATGACTGAAGGCGCATCAGTTGAGACCCACGGGGCTCAAATGATCGCCGATATTGATGAGTTGGCCAATATGGAAATAGTCTTGGAGGCTGAGCTGACCGTAGATTTGATCTTACAGTCACTTCCTGATTCTTGGAAACAAATCATAATCAACTATAAGTTGATGGACACGGATGACTCTCTTGGAGAGCTGTTATCCATCTTGAAGGAGTCTGAAAAAGAACTCCAAAAGGGGGGCAAGCGCGAGGCGCACTATGCATCGACCTCTCACAGGCCAAGGGCTGGGCCTAAAGCTACTGGAGGGGTGAGGAAGAAGAAACATAAGAAAAAGGGTAAGGCAAGTTGACAAAAGCTTCTGGGAAGCCAAGGGACAAGTCTCAAGATGTCTGCCTCAACTGCGGCAAGAAGGGTCACTGGAAACGTGACTGCCGAATGGGCAAGGGACACAGGGAGGATATCAAGGCAGGCAAGGCACTAGCCTCTGGTATGTTGTTATTGAGATAAATATGACTACTTCTAGTTTTAAAAATTGGATTTTTGATTCTGGTTGTGCTGCTCATATATGTACTGATTTGCAGGATCTGCAGAATAGCAGGATGCTGGCTTCAGGGGAGATTGATCTACGAGTCGGAAACGGAACTCCAGTTGCTGTTTTGGCTGTAGGGACTTTTGTTTTTGAATTGCCCTCGGGGCATGTGCTTAAACTTTTGAACTGTTATTATATACCTAGTTTGTCTAGGAATATCATATATGTATCTTTGTTAACCCAGCAAGGATACACTTTTGTATTTAGAAGCACTGGGTGTTATTTATATAAAAATGATGCAGAAATTTGCACTGCTGTTGCAAATAATGGCCTTTATATTTTGAATATAAATGAATCTCCTAAACATAAAATAACAAACAAAAGGCTCAAAAGGAGTAATCTAAAAGATGAAGCTTACATGTGGCATTGTCGTCTAGGACACATTAACAAGACTCGCATATCCACACTTTCGAAGAGTGGGCACTTGGACGGATTTGATCTTAATTCATATGATGTCTGCGAATCTTGTCTTTTAGGCAAAATACCTAAATCACCTTTTAGTGGTAAAGGTGAACGTGCCACAGAACTGTTAGCCCTCGTTCATAGCGACGTATGTGGGCCCATGTCTAGCCAGGCTAGAGGTGGATATCATTACTTCGTAACCTTTACGGATGATGCATCTCGTTATGGTTATGTGTATCTAATGAGACACAAGTCGGAAACTTTTGAGAAATTCAAAGAGTTTCGACACGAAGTAGAAAAACAAACAGGCAAGAGTATTAAGACACTGCGGTCGGACCGTGGTGGCGAATACTTAAGTTATGAGTTTCAAGATTACTTGAAAGAATATGGTATTCTTTCACAGTGGACTCCTCCTGGAACACCGCAATTAAACGGTGTGTCTGAACGGAGAAACCGTACCTTGTTAGACATGGTAAGGTCAATGATGAGTCGCACTGAGATACCAATATCCTTCTGGGGATACGCATTAAACAGTGCAGCAGTACTTATTTTGAATAAGATTCCATCAAAGTCTGTTGAACAGACTCCATATGAGATATGGACAGGGAGGAAACCAGGTTTCTCTTTCCTGAAGATTTGGGGATGCTGGGCATATGTTAAACGTTTGGAAGGTACCAAACTAGAACCCAAATCAGATAAATGCCTTTTCGTGGGATATCCTAAGGATTCCAAAGGATATTACTTCTATCACCCACAAGAGAACAAAGTATTTGTTGCTCTACATGCATTTTTCCTTGAGAAGGAATTCCTAGATGCAGTGGTAAGTGGGAGGAAAGTGGAGCTCGATGAAAATCGTAGTGATACTGTTCCTGGCAATGAATCAACGACGGAACATAAACAGACCATCCAGGATGAGTCTGTACCACAATCTTCATATACACAAGGACCGCGTAGGACGAAGAGAGTCAGGACGGTACCTGAGAGGTATGGGTTCCTGATCTCGCCTCATGTAGATATTAATCTTATTGAGGATAATGAACCGACTACGTATGAGGAAGCAATACAGAATATTGATTCCTCTTTATGGCAAGAAGCCATGAAGTCAGAGATGGATTCCATGTACGCCAACCAAGTTTGGACACTGGTTGATGCACCAGAAGGCGTAATGCCTATTGGATGCAGATGGATCTTCAAGAAGAAGACCGACATTGATGGCAACGTACAAACGTACAAGGCTAGGCTTGTAGCAAAGGGGTATCGTCAACAATATGGTATTGATTATGACGAAACTTTCTCACCCGTTGCCATGATTAAATCCATTCGGATAATGCTTGCAATAGCTGCATATTTCGATTACGAGATATGACAGATGGACGTTAAAACCGCTTTCCTTAACGGAAACCTTTTAGAGGATGTTTATATGCAACAGCCTGACGGTTTTATCATACCTAGACTTGCAAACAAGGTTTGTAAGTTAAATCGATCCATTTATGGATTGAAGCAAGCATCACGGTCATGGAATCAGCGTTTTGATGAGATCATAAAAGAATATGATTTCGTACAAAACGATGATGACCTTGTGTATACAAGAAGGTTAGTGGGAGAGCACTGACTTTTATTGTCCTTTATGTCGACGATGTATTGCTTATAGGCAATGACATTCCCATGCTAACGTCGGTGAAAGCTTGGCTTTCATTAAAATTCTCCATGAAAGATCTGAGAGAAGCAGCCTTTATTCTGGGAATAAAGGTCTACCGGGATAGATCTAGAAAGCTGCTTGGACTCTCCCAGAGTACATATATTGACAAAGTGTTGAAGCGATTCAACATGGATCAATCCAAGAAGGGATTGATGCCAATGTCGCGTGGTATCCTTCTGTCTAAAGACATGTGTCCTAAGACTAAAGAAGAGAGAGATAACATGAGTCGGATACCGTTCGCCTCGGCAGTCGGATCGATCATGTATGCCATGATATGTACATGAGCTGATGTGTCATATGCTTTGAGCATGTGCAGTCGCTATCAGGCTGATCCAGGTGAAGGTCACTGGATGGCAGTTAAGAATATCCTTAAGTATCTTAGACGAACTAAGGATGCTTTCTTAATTTATGGAGGTGGAGAACTTGAGGTGTCTGGGTACACCGATGCAAGTTTCCAAACCGACAAGGACGACTTCAAGTCGCTATCGGGTACATTTTTTGTTTGAATAACGGAGCAGTGAGCTGGAAATCTTCCAAGCAAGATACTGTTGCCGATTCAACAACAGAAGCGGAGTATATTGTGCTGCGTCAGAAGCAGCAAAGGAGGCAGTTTGGATCCGAAAATTCCTAATCGGATTAGGAGTAGTTCCGTTAGCAGCTGAGCCCGTGCCATTGTATTGTGACAATAACGGAGCTATAGCACAAGCTAAGGAACCAAGGTATCATCAACGATCCAAGCATGTTCTTCGGCGTTACCATCTGATTCGGGAGATTATACATCGTGGCGATGTAAAAGTCGAGAAGGTCGCATCGGATGACAACATTGCAGATCCGCTGACGAAGGCTGTTCTTCAGGATGTGTTTGAACGACATATACATAGTTCAGGTAGGTATTAGATGCTGAGTGACTGGCTATAGGCCAGTGGGAGATTGTTAGACATTATGACCCATAGCGTCACTGTTTTGTAAATGATATTGTATTATTGTACAAAATCAACTATGTGATAATGAAATTGCCTTTTTCCGTTTTGTAAAATTATTTACTTTGATATATTAATGGCAAAAGTCCATATGATTAGTTCCGTATTGAGATGATATGAGACAGTATCAATATAAAAGGTTTAATCATTAAATATCCCTAGTCGGAGTATTATCGAGATCGGACATCGATAATGCGGAATAGACTAGTATTGCACTTGTGCGAGTTGTGATGGCACAACGGCATAGTTCTCATATATTTAAGTATTGGATACTTATGCAAGTGCGATAGGAGATTGTGTTTTACCGATGGTACGGAAAACAGCTTCGCTCTGGATAGACCCCGCGGAATCCATTGGTAGTATGTCTGCGTGTCTATGGGAGGCCGCATCAGGGTAGGTGTATATGGTCTTAACCTGAGACTTGCATCGCTAGTACTTGCGACAATCGGTAAACTTTGGTTTTGGTGGTTCGGGGCATTAACCGGTTCTGTGTACGCCTCTTCTGGGTTTATCGAGAATCGTAGTGTACTGGATGTGATGTCAAGATGGTAGTATCACTTCAGACATATGGAGATGATGATCACGCAGGATACAGAACTAGTACTCTATAAAAGGTTGCAACCGTCGGGACAATATGACCAGGTCAGGATTGTCCGATTTAAAGAGACTAGATGTTTGATATCCGATATATGTTTCGTACGGGGCAGACACATTTCCAGCCCCAGGCCTAACATGTGATCGTCCGATACTGGATCGATGTACGCGATACTACGGTATACTACGCTTGATAAAGATCTAATATTCCAATAAGAATATTTCTGGAGAATTGGGTAGGCATGGCGCTTTGCTAGAAGCCAACCTTGTCTTGTAAATCGGTAAAAACGTAGTACGAGGTACGTACGTGTTTGGATTATCCAACGACCGTATTTACTGCCAACATATCCGGAGATCTCTTGGGTCGCTTCCTGAAGATTCACCTATGATGTTTGATTCGAACTTTATTAATCTTGGATTAATTACGGAGAAACTTTATCTTGGATAAAATGCCTAATTAGGAGAGAGAACGATTAATTTGGAATTAATCGATAAAATAATATATTCGATATATTAAACGAAATTAGATTTCGACGCGGAATTAAAATCGGATTTTAATTCGGGCAAACGAATTAATTTAGAATTAATTCATTAGCGATGTGAATAGTAATTTCGCTAGGCGTAATTATTTAATTCATGTCGCGACGTAAATTCATTAATTCGGAATTAGCGAAACCGAGCCCGAAAGTGTTTGCGGACACATTCGCATTTTGAAACGAGTGGGACCGCAAATCACATCGCGAAGTCTCATCACTTGACACGACTAGTTGATGGATGTATCTAGTCACCTTTATGGGATGATACATTGTCACTATTCTCAATGTAAGTTGGTGAGGCCATTTAATGGCTTTTGGGAGGGAAAACCTTTTCACGGTTTTTGAAGGGTTTTTTACCAAAATATTTTTGGTAATTGTTATTATCATCATTCACGTTTTTGAAACAAAAACAAAAAGAAAACCAAAAAAGCCTCTCTCCCTCTTCTTCTTCTTGCTCACGCCGTGAGCTTCCACAAGGCAGAAAAATTGTTTTTCATTTCTCCATTTTTGCTAGCACAATGAGGGATCAAAGGAGGTGATAGGGAAACAACCTTGGAGCTTGGAACACTTGAAGACTTGAAGCTTCTCTCCCTTTATGCTCTTGGCCGAAAGTTTCTACCTTGAAGACTCAAGGATTTTTCTTCATCAATTTTCGTCACAAGCTTTGTAAGTATGATTCCGCCATGCTTCAAGCTTTGCATGTATAAATTTGTGTATTTCTTTGGCTTATACTTTCTTTGGGACTAATTATAGAAACCTTCAACTTTACAGGCCTTTGAAGACTTGAAGACTTTGGTATTTTTGTAATTTAGCCTTTAGGGCCATTGTTGTCTTTATGCCTTTAGGGTTTCTCTTTGTAACACTATTTAAGCTTTCTTTCTTTTTCATTTTGGAAAACAATCAACGAATTTGAGAGAATATTATAGCTTTATGCTTTTTTGCTATGGCCAAATTCTTGTAAGGGAAGGATTCCCCTTTTCAAGTTAAAATCGACTTATCTACGTTTGGCAACTTAGTGGCGTCTCCATTGCTAGCAAAACACTACAAGGAATCATCTTAAAGGTTCTCAAGGGCAAGTTATTTATGGGTCTTCTTTGTGGCCTTGTAAGGGTTTTGTTACTACAAAATCAAATTCGCGGTTCTTGGGGTTCTGTCTGTTGTTTGGGGTTTGCTTTGATTTTGAATCCAAGTGGGTTTCTTGTCATTTGGTATCTAGAGCTCAGGGTTTCTAGGTCCGATTTTCCTATCTTTACTTTTTGTTTGATTCTATTTTTATTTTCATTCTTTGTTATTTTCGTTTCAGTTCTTGTTGGATCTTGTTTCCGTTCTCGTTTTGTTTATTTCTGGATCTGGTTTTGTTGTGTTCTACATATCAGTTCATCTGTTATCATGTTCCAATTCTGGGTTTTGTTGTTGTTCTTCATATCAGTATGTAATCTTTGTTTATTTCTGGATCTGGGTTTTGTTGTGTTCTTCATATTGTTCGTCATATACATTCTGTTCTTTAGCATATGTTGAAGAAATAAGCATGTTCTTTGGCAGCTCTGTGATTTTTTTCTAAAACCCTAGTAAAGTGTGAAAAAAAAACAAAAAACAAAAAGAAAAGAAAAAGAAAATAAACCATCATATTCAGATTTTGAAATCAGACCCTAAAACTTAACCTTTGAAATCAGACTCTGGAATCAGACCCTGAAATTTAACCTCTGAAATCAGAATCTGAAATCAGACCCTGAAACTTAGCCTCTGAATAAGACCCTGAAACTTACCCTCTGAATTCAGACCCTGAAATCAGACCCTGAAATCAGACCCTGACTAGTAGCCTCTGAAATCAGACCCTGACCAGTAGCCTCTGAAATCACACCATGACCAGTAGCCTCTGAAATCAGACCCTAACCAGTAGCCTCTGAAATCAGACCCTGAAAACCAGCCTCTGAAATCAGAACCTAAATCAGCCTCTGAAATCAGAACCACAGTATCAGCATCTGACGTTATAAAAAAAAAAACTTTAGTGATAGTGATCACTTGGGCGAAAAAAAAAATAAACCATCAGATTCAGACTCCGAAATTAGACCCTAAAACTTAGCCTCTGAAATCAGACCCTCAAACTTAGCCTCTGAATTCAGACCCTGAAATCAGACTCTGAAATCAGACCCTGAAACTTAGCCTCTGAAATCAGACCCTAAAACTTGCCCTCTGAATTCAGACCCTGAAATCAGACCCTAATCAGACTCTGAAATCACATACTGACCAGTTGCAGACCCTGACCAGTAGCCTCTGAAATCAGACCCTGAAAACCAGCCTCTGAAATCAAAACCTAAATCAGCCTCTGAAATCAGAACCACAGTATCAGAATCTGACGTTATAAAAAATATGAGTAAAAAAATTGAATTTTTTTGGTTGAATTTAGTTTGTTCCATATTATCATTTAGGTGCCCATGGAGGGTATTCCATCAAAATTTCTATAGAGGTGCCAAATTTTCTCCCAAAATTGCATATGATCGTGAATTTGCATGCTTTTTTTTCCATTTTGCTAATTGTTTACTTCTTTATTCTAATTACTCTAGCTTAAGTATTATTGATTGAATCTTCATCATTTTTATTCCTGTTCGCATTTTGTTTCCGCCTTGTTCGCATTTTGTTTCGTCATTTTGTTTCATGTTAGCTTGAGGACTACATTTGGTTTTGCATTCTTGGATTGAGTGTGATTCACATTTGAATTGAGGAAGAACTCAAGAGTGGTAAAAGGTAGTGATTGTGAGCACAGTATCGGGTAAAAGCCAATAAAGTGCAAACACGAGTGGAGTGATATCATTCGAGTGTAAACACGTAAGATTGTGAGGATTTACATATTTGCTTTACTTTCTTGTTATTTCTACTCTGTTTGTTTAGTGTTGAGATGGCATGTCTAACCACTGATGAAAAGCTTGAGGCTTTGGATAGGAAATTTACAGATATGGTGGAGAACATGAATACTGCTTTTGAGAGATTTTCCAATAGTGTATAGAGTATTCAAACTGGTAGCGGTCCCATAGCACCACCACTCCAGCATATACCACCACCTCAGAATGTAGCACCACCTCATAATGTGCCACCTCACCGTGTAACACCATAATTTGTACCGCCAGATGAAGAGGAAACTGAAAATGAGTTTGATGATTCTGATGGTCTGGATGATTGTGGGAACACAGAAACTGGACGACGCATGCTATCCCGGGCTCGTGGGCCGGTCGGGAGTACGGAGTAGCCACGGGGGACTAAACCGGAGAATAATAGAGTCACCACCCGGTGTGAACCGGGAAAATGAGATTTAAAGCCGCACTCACCCCTCGCAAGGGAAGACCTCAAACCGTTGGGTTCAGAATGGTCCCTTACTTATGTCACTTGTAATGAAAGGATTTATGTAATAATTTAATCAAGCTTAAGTCACACTTATTTCCACGAGTATCATGCTTCTAAATTCACATGTATGAAATAAAACTTGCATCTAAATTCACATGTATTTCACATCTAAGATTGCATGCTTGAAAGTACGTCAAAGTAACAACGAACATACAACTTCATTGGCATATTACGAAAACACAAGCACACATACTAACAATACAAGCGCACTTGTGAGCACCTTTCCAAGTGGTACGTGGAATTGTATCCCAAGTATAGACTGCACTACCGTCCATTCGGATTCGGCTACGGAATTTATGTCTGGGTTTCCATCCGATATACCACAAGAAATAATACTCAAATGTCATCATGACATAGGTATATGAATTGTAATACGTTAAACCAATACTAAGGTAAATGATGCAACCAATAGAATAAACATGCTTTTCATTATGATGCGTACAAAGATAAGAATGACTATATGGGATTTCACAATACATGCATGAATGGTGTGGTTGGCTACATAATACAAGGGAGATCATCCAAAAGGCAGTTGTGCATGAAATTTGATGAGACAGAATCAGTTCAGTGGGTGCGCATTCGCACAGCGTTTGAAAACACATTCGAACGGTAAACAGAAGGTTTGCATTCGTATAGCGTGCGAGAACGCGTTCGAATGGGCATAATGAGACTAAGGAAGTGCATGGGCGTTCGCGTAGCGTTCGAGAACGCGTTCGAATGGTAAACAGAAGGTTCGCGTTCGTGTAGCGTTCAAGAATACGTTCGAACGGAACCAGGTCTGATGCATGCAACACAAAGGATGAAGACAACAATGTCAAGCTCAGTATGTCCGATCAAACGTATCTTACATCCAATCGAACACACATCAACCGGCGCGGTAAAGCATCGTGGTAAAGGGCTTTAACCCCTCCCCATGTGGGATCTTTCATTCCATTTACTAAGCCCATGCGCTTGATTGAATCATGCATACAAAGAATTAATATCAAACGTGGTATGCTCGATTGAACGTATCTTGCATTCAACCGAACACACATCAATCGGCGTAGCAAAGCATTGTGGTAAAGGGCTTTAACCCCTCCCCATAGGGGATCTTTCATTCCACTTACTAAGCCCATGCGCTTGATTGAATCATGCATACATAGAATTAAAGGCAATAATATCAAACGTAGTATGCCCGATTGAACGTATCTTGCATTCAACCGAACACACATCAACCGGCACGGCGAAGCATTGTGGTAAAGGGCTTTAACCCCTCCCCATAGGGGATCTTTCATTCCACTTACTAAGCCCATGCGCTCGATTGAATCATACATAAATAAACAACATGCAGAATTCAATTGACGGAAAATAAATAAATAAATCAAAGCAACATGAAACAAAAGAAAGGTGCCGTTTACTCAAGCGGTACGTGGAGTTGTATCCCAAGTACAGACCGCACTACTGTCCATTCGGATTTGGCTACGGAATTTACGTCTGGGTTTCCATCCTATATACCATAAGAGACGACACTCTTTCATTCATCCAATACCCACAACACGCATCATACACACACAAGATTCAACAATAATTAAAATACATCAGTCAAAATAAACAACAAAATTGAATAAAGATGAGTGTGGAAAGTACCCTCAGGTCTAACCTTTTAATTCGTCTTCGGACTTGCGTTTCACGGAGATCGAAAGGGGTACAAGCTTCTTATTCTTCCAGTTCACTGGTTCAACGTCTTAGCTCACTGTTTGCTACTTTGCTCGCCGTCTGGTCTCCGTTCCGCTGCTGTTCGGTCTCCGTTCTGCTGCTGTTCGGTCTCTGCTTTGCTACTCACTGTTCAGGTCACCTATTTTGACGTTTCAACGAACTATTTTGAGTGTTTTCGTGGTTTTTTAGTGTAGTTTTATATGGTTATTTCAAGGGTTACAGTGCAGTTTATGTTACGACGGTTTAAAGGAATTTTAGGGACTGTTTTGGGAGTGGTTTGGGCTGCTGTCCAGGCGTGTTTTTCAAGGGCTGTTTGGGGTGTGTTTGGGCTGCTGTTTGGAGTATATTTTCGGTGATGGAGGGCTGTTGTATGGGGGAGATTTTCGGTGATGGGTAGAGGTTTAGGAGGGTCATATTTTCGGTTATGGAGTGGAGGAGATGAGGGAATTGTTTATGTTCTTCTTGTTGCTATTTCGTGAGTGGCTAAGGCTCTTTGTGTTATATGATTTTGTGTGTGTTATCTGTATCAGCTAGAGGAGTGCATGTCTTGGTTAGGGGTTGTTATATAGAGAAGGGCTAGGGCTTCACCTTGTCTCACAGGAAGGGATTTTGTCATTAAGAGAGATATGATTTGGTGTTGAGCAAGGAAATCAAAGATTGAGGGGGGACAATCTTGGCTAGATTAGGAATACAAAATATTTAATTTGTTATGATTGATTTTAATTAGGCATGACATCTTTTTAATTTAGTATGTGATTAGTTTGGTTAGGAAGTTAATATATTTGATTTATCTTTATTAGGTATGATTATATTATGTTTTATTTAATTGGTAAATGGTTTAAATATTTTATTTAATATTTAATGTTTAATTTAATTAAATTGGGATGTCTTTTATGGGCTTTGGGGAGCTAATTGGGCTGGGGTGTGAGGCTAGCAGCAAAACCAGAAACACTGACACCGTTCGAACGCCCATTCGAACGCTGCACGAACGTCCACAATCTGCCTGACGTTCAAACGAAGTAACGAACGCAGCACTAACGAAGACAGTGAACTTGTGAAATGAACTAGATGACGTACTTATTCTGAATTTCCCCTTCCGACCTCCGTTTCCCGCAACATCCTTAGCTAAAAAGGTAGTGCCTCCAAATGAGACTCATCATCGGGTTTCACATGCGAAAATGCAATGCCTACAGTCGCCCCCACTTTGATGGGACTTGTGCAGTGTGTGACTTTGAACAATCCTATCAAATTTATGCAATGCATTTTCACTTACCTGGCTCGGTTGCTGCCTCGAGCTGAGTTGGTGCTGCAGCGGACCTCGATCCTGGGACGCATCCCAATAACTGCATCCGACAATGGGGGCACCTCGACCCTGGGCACCTCGACCCAATACCGCTGATAATAGGGACCTCGCCCTCGAACTGATGATTTAGTGGGCACCTCGACCCTGGGCACCTCGACCCAATACCGCTGACAATAGGGACCTCACCCTCGAACTGATGATGTAGTGGGCACCTCGACCCGGAACTACAACTGACAACGGGGGCACCTCGACCCTCAAGCTGATATGATATGGGCCTCGCCCCCAAGGTGATATGGGCCTCGCCCCTTGGGACTCATCCCAAAAACTGAAATTACGCTGACCCTACTTGGCTCATTTCTGCCGCTTTCTCCTTTCTTCGAACCTGCGAACACAAAACGAAAAAAAACACGAAGAGAATGCAATGTTACGTGTATGCATGAATGATTTTCTTATTCCGTTGGGTTAGGTCTTCTGCTAATTCTCGTGGTGACTGCTCGGTCTTCTCTCCCTCAAGCAAAGTATTGCTTCAATCTGTCTACGTTGATCGGCTCGGTGAACTCGTTCCCCTCCAAGTCTGATAGCTTCACTGCTCCATTTCCCATTACCTTCTGCACTATGTAAGGTCTTTCCCAGTTTGGTCTGAATTTTCCTCTTGGATCTGTCGTCGACGGCCTCGACTGCTTAAGTACCAAATCACCCTTTCTGATCTTGGTAGGACGCACTTTCTTGTTGAATGCCCGAGCTAGTCTCTTCTGATACAACTGCATGTGATACAAAGACTTCGTTCTCTTCTCATCCAATAGTGCTAACTGATCAAACCTCTGTGCGACCCAATCCTGTTCCGGTAATTCTGCCTCTGCTAATACCCTCATAGACTGTATTTCCATTTCTACTGGCAATACTACTTCCATTCCATAGACCAAAGAGTAAGGTGTGGCCCCTGTTACTGTTCTTACTGATGTTCTGTACCCCCACAAAGCATACGGTAATTTCTCGGCCCAATCTCTGCAATTTTCTGTCATCTTGGCTAGAATTGTCTTTATAGTCTTGTTGGCTGCCTCAACTACCCCATTTGCCTGTGGCCTGCACGGTGATGACTTGTGGTGGCCTATCCAAAACCTCTGTAACATTGCCTTCGTCTCTCCTTGAAACTGGACCCTGTTGTTTGTCACTACATGATGCGGCATACCATACCGACAAATGAGGTTCCGAGCTATAAACTTTGCCATCTGTTTTGCTGTAACATTACGGAATGATTCAAATTCCACCCACTTCGAGAAGTAATCCACTGCCACTACTATGAAGCGATGCCCGTTTGATGCATTCGGTCGAATTTCCCCAATCATATCAATCCCCCATCCTGAGAAAGGCCACGGCTCTGACAACCCGTGCAATTCTGTGTGCAGTAAGTGATTCAAATTACCATGTGCTTGACAGTCATGACAGTGCTTCACCATCTTCGCGCAATTTGTTTCCATGGTTGGCCAATAAAAACCTTGTATCACTATCTTGCGGGACAGATTCAACCCGTTCATGTGCGGACCACATACCCCGGCGTGTATTTCTTCCATTACATGCTGAGCTTCTTCCTTTCTCAAACACTTCAACTGAATACCGTTTGCTTGCCTCTTGTACAGTTCCCCTTTCAAAGTCACATACTGGGAAGCTAACCTCTGGATGGCCATTCTGTCTTTTCTGCCTGCCCCTTCCGGGAGTTCACTATGTTCCAGATACCTCTGAATCTCATAATACCAAGGTTTACCGTCGTCGACCTCAACTTCCAGAATTCTTTCTATCTCATAAACAGGTTGGCTTGCTGTTGTCAGTATCAATGGTCTCATCACTAACTTTTCTAGATTTTCCCAAGTCGCTGCAAAGGTAGCGAGTGCGTCTGCCATCTGATTCTCTTCTCTCGGCAAGTGCTGAAACCTACAATCTGGGATAAACTGTGCCAATTTTCTGAGGTGAAAAAGATAAGGTTTCAATCGTTCTTCTTTCAACTCCCATTCTCTTCGCATCTGCTGGACTACCAACATAGAATCCCCGTAGATTTCCACACTCCCGGCTTTCAAGGCTACCAATGCTGTCAAACCAAAAGTGCATGCTTCATACTCGGCCATGTTATTAGTTATTCTGAATGTCAACCTCTTAGCTAAAGGCAAAGTCTCTCCCTCGGGGGTTACTATCACGATCCCGATTCCGGCTCCCTTGTAATTCACTGCTCCGTCAAAGTACATCTTCCATCTCTGAACTGTTATTGCTTGGATCTCTTCATCTGGAAATTCAAACTTATACTAATCCCCCTCAAGAGGTTGCAATGCCAGAAACTCTGCTACTGCTCGTCCTTTGATCACTTTGGAGGTGAGATACTCAATGTAAAACTCTGTCAGCAATACCAACCATCTGCCTAATTTTCCCACTAGTGAAGGCACCGAATGAAGATATTTCAGAGGATTCTGCTTTGCCACCACCTGGATCTTGTAAGACTGGAAGTAATGCCGCAACTTTCTGGAAGCCCATACCACTGCAAGATGGATCTTCTCAACCTCCTGATATCGAGCCTCATACGGGAGCATCTTCTTGCTCAGATAGTAAACTGCATGTTCTACCCCTGTCTCATCTGCCTGTACCATCATTGCCCCCAGTGCTTCTGATTCTATAGCCAAATACAATATCAAAGGTCTGCCCGGTCTCGGAAGTTTCAATACAGGTGGCTTTACCAAGTACTCTCTGATTCTGTCGAAGGCGGTCTGACACTGTTCATTCCATCTCACTGGCTGATCTTTCCTCAACAGTTTGAAGATAGGCTCGTATACCGATGTCAACTTGGCAATGAACCGACTGATGTACTGAATCTTCCCCAAGAATGCTCTGACTTCTTTTTCTGTCTTCGGTGCAGGCATTTCTGTGATTGCCTTGATCTTTTCGGAGTCTACCTCTATTCTGCCCATTCCCACTGTATGACCAAGCAATTTCCCTGATGTCACTCCAAACACACATTTCTTAGGGTTTAGCCGCAGGTTGTATCTGTCAACTCTCTGAAAAACCTTTCCAGTGCTTCAATATGCCCAACCCTTGTCTCTGATTTCACCATCATATCATCTACATACACCTCAATCTCTTTGTGCATCAAGTCATGGAAAAGTGTAGTGGCCATCCGCTGATAAGTAGCTCCCGCATTCTTAAGCCCAAACGGCATTACCTTGTAATAATAAGTACCCCACTCGGTAAAAAATGCAGTCTTGTGTTTATCCTCTTCAGCCATGAGAACCTGATTGTAACCTGAAAACACATCTGCAAATGAATACATAGCAGATAAAGCCGCACTATCAACCAAAACATCTATATGCGGCAGAGGAAAATCATCCTTCGGACAAGCCTTGTTGAGATCTCTGTAGTCTACACACATTCTGACCTTCCCGTCTTTCTTTGGTACCGGCACTATATTAACCAACCACTCTGGATATTTTACTACTTCCAGGAACCCCACATCTATCTGTTTCTTAACTTCCTCTCTGACTTTCTCAGCCCATTCTGGTCTTATCCGTTGGAGTTACTGTTTTACTGGCCTCATATTCGGAAAAGTTGGTATTGTGTGCTGGGCAATGTTTCTGTCTACCCCAGGCATGTCCTAATAGGACCAAGAAAATACTTTGGCATATCTGACCAACACTTCTTCTAGTTTCTCCCTCTCTTCAGAGGTAACATCACTTGCAATCAGAATTTCTTTGGGGTTCTCAAGTGTACCCAAGTTAAATGCAGTAGTTCTGGCTGAACTGATGTCAAATATGCTTGATTCGTGTAGTGTGAATGGAAATGACTTAGACAAGTAAGCAAAAGAGATGTCTTTATTATTGGATAATGCGGAAGTACATTCAAACAAATCAGGAAGGTAAATGTCTTCATCATCTATAGACACTTCTTCATCTGCAATCAGATCTTCCTCAGGCTTTTCGTCCTCTCCCAGAGTCAAGCTATCCAACATCATCAGTTCTTCCTCCCAATTCTCTTTCTCCACAATTTCTTCAACTATCAGCTTCTTACCCAACATATCCTGGAAGATCTCAAACCCAGGTACCATAATTCCATTAACTTCCACAGGTTCAGGCTCCCTTGATATCCTGAAGCTTTCACAAAACATTCCATCAGTTTCAGGCCGTTTCTCTTGACCTTCGGCTTTTCTTCATCAGATCTGTACCCCAAACCTTTCCGAGTGGTCTGTCCTCTGAAATCTGGCAATTTTGAACCTTTACCCGGCTCAAACTTCATTTTCTCCATGATCCTGGCCACCCTAGGATCCACCCATTCCTCAAAAGTAGCTGACACCTGAAACCTTGTGAAAGGTTGTATCTCCAAGGCAGCCACGGCATTATCTACCTCAGCCCGGATAGTAACAATTTCTCCCTCATACGGGAACTTGATCATCTGATGCAAAGTGGAAGGCACGCCCCCAAGTTTGTGAAACCAAGGCCTTCCCAACAATAAGGCAAAAATGGCAGGGATGTCCAGCACTGTGAACTCAACCTCATCTTCAATAGGGCCTACCTTGACCATAGCCACAAAAGTACCCTCAACTCCCCTTTTACTGTCATCATAAGCCTTAATAGTCATACTGGAGGGGTCCAAGTGTGTTGCTTTCATACCCAATCTCGCCAGAATTTTCAGCGGGCACACATTGATGGATGAACCGTCATCCACCATTACACATGAAGTTCTCTTGCCCCTCACCTCGGCCCTGATAAATAGAGGCCTGTTATGATTTCTCCCCTCCTCCGGGAGTTCATCCTCAGAAAAAGATATATGCAAAGCTTCCTTCTGAACCGACCCAACAAACATTGCAGGGTTGGCATCCTCCGGTACCACAATCTTGCTCAAGGCCTCAACCATAGCCTGCCTATGCTCCCGAGATGCACATAACAGTTCCCAGATACTCACTTGTGCTCTAGTCTTCCTTAGTTGCCTCAGCACTATATCCCCCTCAGTATTTTCTGCAGTTTCAACCACTTCTCTACCATCTGTCAAAACTTCTTTGCCCTTTTCCGCCACATCATTGTAAAAAAGACCAATGCGCGTCATTCCCCTTACTTCTTCCTCGTCACTGCTAGAGAAATCAAGCCAAAAGTTTTTCCCCTGCTCAAACTCATCTTCAGTAGTACTATCCCAGATTCCCAGGCAAAAGGCTTGAGGGTGAAAGGATTTTAGGACAAGGTCTTCTGGGAGTCCAGAGTTGACCATATAGGCTGGTGGTGGTACAGCACGGTAATTGGGTAAGGGGTTTCTTAGTGTGTCAGGATGTTTTGTTTCTGGGTCAGGTATTTTCTTGGAGTCTATTAGGTCTTGGATTTCATGGCGGAGTCGGGGGCAGTTTTCGGTGTCATGGCCCTTTTGTTGGTGAAAGTGACAGTAAAGGCTTAGGTTATAATGTGATGGTAGGGGATTGGGTAATGGTTTGGCTTCCAAGGGTTTTAAGAGCCCTTGCCTCTTCAATTTCTCTAGCACCTTGGACAGGGGCCTTCCCAAGTTGGAAAACTACCGGTTCCGGATAGCGGCAATCTCAGCAGAAGCGGGATTTGCTCCCGATGTTCCCCCAGTGGGCCTCCTGTTCAGACCATAGAATTTTCTATTTCCGCCTCTTCGTCTTCAATGTCCTTGACAGTCTCCCTCAACTGCCGAAAGTCTGCAATCATGGAGGTCATCCTCCTCAACTTGCTGTAAATAGAGGGCTTGGTGCCCTTGATAGTCATTTTAATATGGTCCTTCTCCGAGGGCCTAGTCTGCATCTTCAATAACTGACCCATCCACCGGTCCACATACTCCTTAAAACTCTCCTCCACTTTCTGCTTGACATTCTCCAGATCACGGAGTGACAGATCGATCTCTAGGTCAGTGACATACTTTTTGAGGAAAGCATCGGCCAACTCCCTCCAATCTTCCTTCACTTTCTTCTCCAAACTGTGGTACCATACCATGGGAGCTCCTTCAAGCGACATTCCAAACATCTTCTGTACCTGGCGCTGAGATAAGCCAACTGAACTCATGACTGATACAAACTGTCGGAGATGCACCCTTGGATCCCCATTCCCGTTAAACTTAGCCAGATCAGGCATCTTGAACTGTGCCGGCAACTGTTCCTCGAAAGTCAGTGTGTCATAATCCAGCAAATCCTCATTCTTACCCCTCATCTTGTGGGTAACTGACTCAACCTGATCTCGAAGTTTCTGTAACTCTGCCTGAGACCCAGATAATCTGCCTGCTGCATACTCTGCCATATCATCATCAAAAATGGGGATATCATCCCCCAACCCATTCGAAGGCTCCTCACGCCTCACATTCTCAGGAATTCCCCCAGCACGGGGCACAGCCATACCAGCCACAACAGTAGTCAAAGCTTGCAACAGTTCCGTGACCTTGGCAAGACTGTTCTCTAATTGATCCATTCGGGATACCTCATTACCAGATTCACTCATGACTGTTACTGTTCTTTTAATGAGCCTTGTCCCTTCTCTAACCCAAACGGTATCTATGATGTCTTTTTGAGACATAGAGAGTGTTAACATGATATATGTATGCATGAGGTGCATGAGATGCATGTAACATATATAACATATTAAATCAATTAAAATTTTCAAACAAATCAGCCCGTTATCATTTTAGAATCTTTCGGGCTAATTGTCATAGGAGTGAACCCATCCCAGTTTAAATGGCCCAACGAGTTCACATCTTATGACAATGAGCCCAACTAAATCCAAATGGTAATGTTCTGAACACAAGCACAAAGTGGCCCATCAACACTTAGACGCCTTTGGCCCAACTGTCATGAGATACGTTCTTGTCCTAGTTTAAATGGCCCAACAAGCCCATATCCCATGACAAATGGTCCAAATGGATCCAAACGACGATGTTCTCAAACACAAGCATAGGAGACAGATAATGCAAACATAACGTAATAATTTCTACATAACGGCCCATCAACATTTCAGAAGCTTTGGGCCTAATAGTCATAAGGTACGAACTCGCTCCAGTTTAAATGGCCCAGCAAGTCCGCATTTCTGACAATAGTCCAACTGCATCCAAATGAGGATTGTCCACAAGCACATATTCAAGGAAATAATTGTTACTTTAGCCAACCCGGTCTATGGGTGGGTTAGCAAGAGTATAGACAAAGGCTCTCACCGGCGAAGGATGGCCCACAACTAGGTCTCCCCACTCAGCTTGTCTCTACTCGGAGGAGAAATTATGAGAGACCGATTTAGACATGGGGAGAACTTAGAGGTCTCATGAGAAAGAGATTTATACCCGGCCATTACTATAGGGAATTGTATGAGAAACTTTAACATCTCTATCAGGGGACCAAGAGTGTTGAGGACTATTAAACCGAGATGGAAGTTGCCATGATCAGGGCAAATGTAGTTGAGGATGCAGAAGCTACTATGGCACGGTTTCTAGAGGGCTTGAATAGATAGATTGCAAACATGGCAGAGTTGCATCATTATGTTGATTTAGAGGATATGCTTCACATGACTATCAAGGTAGAAAGGCAACTCAAGAAAAGGTCAACATCCAGATTTGGTACTCAGGCTAATTCTGCATGGAAGGGAAAATGGGTTCCGAATGAGATGCGAGATTGAGGCTTTGACAAGCCTATAGGCGAGTTCAGTGGAGGCTTTAATAAGCCTTGGTCCGAACCTAGTGCCAAGGGTAAAGAGACTACAGAACTGAGCAAAACTAAACCAAAACTTGAGGGTGCAGCTACTAGAACCGATGATGTAAAATGTTTCAAATGTTTGGGCATGGGACACTATGCTTCACAATGTCCCAATAGGTGTACATTAGTGATTGATAAAAAGAGTTGAGAGGTGTACTCTACCGATAGTGAGGTTTAGGAGGAGATGCCAGAGTTGGAGGATGCTAGTGACCATGAGGGAGCTGCATACCCGCTGAATAACTTATCCTTAGTTGTCAAGCGTGCTTTGAGTGCAAATGTTGTAGAGTATGAGAGTGTGCAGCAGAGGGAGAAAATATTCCACACTAGCTGCCATGTGAATGGCAATGGGTGTAGTATGATCATAGATGGGTGCAGTTGTACTAATGTTGCTAGCATAACTTTTATTGAGCGATTGGGGTTGAGTTGCTTGAGACACCTGAAGACTTACAAGTTGCAGTGGTTAAATGATTATGAGGAAATAAGTGTGACAAAGCAGGTATTTTTGAGCTTTACCATTGGGCAATACACAGATGACGTCCTATGTGATGTGATACTGATGCATGCAGGATATATTCTTTTCAGCATAAGGGAAAACCCATTACATTATACCCATTTACACCTACACAAGTCCATGAAGATCAGGTTAAGTTGTAAGTTAAGCATTGTTCGGTTTATATCTAGGTCCCAAGATCAAACAAGCAATGAAAACAATGTGTGAATACTTCAAATGAGGTAGCGGAATACTCACATCGATCGGTTGAGACGATTTGAAGACGAATGAAGCCCAAAAAGCCCACTGCCAAGGGCGCCACTGGTGGCAGTTCACTGCCCTCCAAATCTGAATTTTTGAGCTGCGAAACGGAGCTCCAAGCTTTGTCGGACGGATCCCGGCTCATGGGTGAACCTCCCTACCACCTAAGCATGTCTCGTAGTGTGCTAGCACTTGCGATTTTTGCCACAAAAACCCAACTCTTGCTTCCCCATTGCTCACGCCATTTTGGCTTCAAAAACAGTGAGCTTACTACCCATTTGGGCGTGAGTTTGAAGGAGAGGAATGAGAGAGAAGAAAATTGTGTATATTGGTTGGTAAAGCATTTTCCAAAAATGCTTTTATATATTTTCCATGAAATAATACAAAAAACAATTACTAAATGATTAATTAAAATCAAAAGTAAATGCTTTACACCCACCAAATACTATTCCACCTACTTACATCAACTATTCATTGTCACTTTAATAAAGTGATGTAAGTCTTTCAATCAATCAATCACATCAATCAATCACATCACTCAAAGTGACATTTGATTTGACGCTTGATGTGACGAATGATTTGACGCTTGATGTGACTTGCGTTGCCGCACTCGAATTCGAAATACGAATGCGCTCACAATCACACTCGGGCTCCGGTTCGCTAATTCCTAATTAGTGATTTTTCCGTCGCGTCGTAATTAAATGATTACGTCTAGCGAATTCACTATTCACATCGCTAACGAATTAATTCTAAATTAATTCGTTCGCCCGAATTAAAATCCAATTTCAATTCCGCGTCGAAATCCAATTTCGTTTAATATATCGAATATATTAATTTACCGATTAATTCCAAATTAATCGTTATCTCTCTTTAGACGATATTTTATCTTAGATAAAATATCTCCGTAAATAATCCTAGATTAATTTTCTCTCTCTTCTATATAATCCCAGATTATTTAAGAGTGCGAGTTATGCGTCATCGGTGGATTAGCGGGAAGCGACCCATGAGATCCCCGGATAAGTTGGCAGTAAATGCGGTCGTCGGAGTATCTGAATCACGTACGTACCAAGTACTACGTTCTACCGATTTACGAGACAAGGTCGACTCCTAGCAAAGCACCAAGTCTACCCAATTCTCCGTACATATCCTTTTAAGAATATATAAGATCTTTATCAAGCGTAGTATACCAAGTATTGTGTATATCGGCCCTGTATCGGATAGTCACGTGCTAGGGCTGGGGCTGGATAAGTGTCTGCCCCATCCGAAGCACATGTCGGATGTCTGGTAACTAGTCTCTATAATCGGATATACATGACCTTGTCATAATATCCCGATGACCGGCCAGCACTTAAGAGCACTAATACCGTATCCTGCGTGACATCATCTCCACTATGACTGGAGTGATACTTCCGTCTTGACATCACACCTAATACTCTACGATTCTCAATATACCCAGCATTGGCGTACACAGAACCTGTTACAGCCCTGGACGACCTCAACTAAAGTATATTGATTGTCGTAAGCATTAGCGGTGCAAGTCTCAAGTTAAGACCATACACACCTACCCTGATGTCGGACTCCCATAGACACATAGTCATAATACCAATGGGATTCCGAGGGGTCTATCCAGAGCGAAGCTGTTTCCCGTACCATCGGTGAAACACAACCTCCTATCGTACTTGCATGAGTATCCAATACCCAAATATATGAGAACTATGATGTTGTGCCCTCACAACGCGCACAAGTGCAATACTAGCCTATTCCGCATTATCGATGTCCAGTCTCGATAATACTACGACTAGGGATATTTAATGATTAATCCTTCGCGGACTGATACTGTCTCATATCATTCTCAATCCAGGAACTAATCATATGGACCTCTCTTCATTTATACATCTATGGTTATCTAATCACAAATGATGAGAGTGCAATTTCCTTGTCACATAGTTAATTTGTACAACAACACTATGATCTGTACAAATAGTGACGCTATGGGTCATATTATCCAACAATCTCCCACTTGGCACATAGCCAGTCACTCAAGTGTCGTACACCCGAACTATGTACGGTTCGCTCAAATTGCTGAGAAAAGGTTTTCATCAGCGGATTTCCATGATTATCGTCTGACGCGATTTATACGATCACCACATCGCCACGATGTATGATCCGAACGAATCAGATGAATATAGAAGTATATATCTGGATCGTTGATGAGACCTTTAATTCTTTAGCCTTGTGCTGACACCTAGCTCAGCTGCTAACAGAACTATATCTAATCTAATTAGATTTATTATCGACCCAAATAGCTTCTATTGCTGCCTCAGCCGCAGCAATAATCCGCATTTGTTGTTTATTCGGCAACAGTATCTTGCTCGGAAGATTTCCAGCTCACTGTTCCGTTATTCAAACTTTATAGTACAGCAGTATTTAACTGTTTTGGAAACTTACGGCAGTGATCCCAGTCACTTCAATTTCTCCTTCTCCAAAGCTTAAGACAACATCTTTAGTTCTCTGAGATACTAACAGATGTTCTTAACTTCAATCCAGTGACTATCACTTGGATTGTCCTGATTGTGACTCCATATGCTCAAAGCGTATGAGACACCATAACAAGTACATTTTAAATGTACAATTTCCCAGAGAGTGTTAACAACTCCAAATCTATCCCAGTAGATTTTTATTCCTTGAATAAAGGTTGTTACTCCTCATAATTCTACGGAGATTCTCTATGAAAGCCAAGCTTTCACCAATTGCTTTATGGGAATTTCACTGTCAGTGCGCTCCCACTAACCTCCTTATATACACAAGAATTATTTCGTTTTGAGTCAAATCATAAACCATTATGATTATTTCAAAACGTCAGTTCCAAGAACCTTATGTTTGCTCCAATCCAAACATGGATCGAATAACCCGCAAACCTTGTTTGTCGGCTATACAAAATCGTCAGGATGTTGTAAGCATCCTCCAAGAGGTTTCCTTTTCAGGAAAGCGAATTTGATCTATAACTGACACATTTCATAAATGTACAGTTTCTCAGCATGCCTTATCCAAATGGATTTACCATGGCAATAGATAAAAGGTTGAACCGTAATCAACACAATGTTGATAACGATACCTTTCCGTCAAAAGCCTAGCTTTTTAAGTTGGTATGTTGCCATCTATGTATGTCTTCCATGAAGATATTTACAGTACCAATAGGCACAATGCCTTGCGGTACAACAACTAGTATCCAAACATAGTTGTTATACATGGTATCCATTTCGGACTCATGGCACTTTGCCATAATAGGGAGTCGATACCTCGTATCACTTCCTCAAAACGTAGTCAGATGGTACACCTCTATAAGATTGACATCTTTAAGGGGTTACATCAGAAACACATACCCCAGGTTGTTTTCTGTTTCTCTCCGATCTACGCGGTTCTTGTGTATTCGAAGATTAATGGTTTAGTTTCATCCTTGATGAACTATTATGTTCCATTACGGACTTTGTGCCTTGAACAGTATTACCCCGATTCTCATCGAGTTTTACTGTCCTCCCACTTACCACTGCATATCGGTATTCCTCTTAGGAAAACCGCATGGCGAGCAACAATCACATTGTTCTCTTGTGAGATATATAAGTACTATACTTATGGTTTTCCCTTGGATAACCTATAATTGGCACTTATCCAATTTGGGTTCTAGTTTGGTATCATTCAAACGTTATGCCTGGCATACCCAAATTATTAGGAATGAGAAACCCTGTTTCTTTCCTTTTCATATCCTATATGATATCTGTCAAACAGATTTATATGGAACCTTATTCTAAATAAGTTTTGCACTGTTAATACATATCCGTTGAAGGAAATAGTAGCTCAGAGCGACTCGTGATAAACCTTATCATGTCAAACAAAATTCGGTTTTTAGTTCGGACACATCGTCAAACTGACATGTCTCGGGAGGAGTCCTCATCTGAAAGAATATCGTACTCTTTCATGTATATTTGAAACTTACTGCTTAAGTATTTTCCATTACGGTCTTACCGTGACGGCATAATACTATAGTCGATCTGTTTATCTACTTCGTGTCGAAACTATAATAGTTTCCGATTTGTGTTCTTCAAAAGAAACACATAACCATAACGTGATGCCACATCCGTTAAGGTCACGAAATATTCATGTTCACATCTAGCCTAGATAGATATGGGCCCACTAACTTCACCATGAATATGGCTAACAGATCGGTGGCACTTACACTATTACCAAGTAAACAGTGTTTCAGGTACTCTACCTAACAAACTAGATTCGTAGACTTTATTTGAATAGTGAAATCAGTCCTAGTACCCACTCTTCAAAAGTGCGGATATACGAGTCTTGTTTAATTCTGTCCTAGACTACAATGCCACATATAAGTCTCTACTTGATCAAATGAATTTGAGCTATTTATTTGTCATTCTATATGTTTGAGATTTTAATTATATTCAAAATATAAATTCTGTTATTCATATCTAATGTGTTTATCTTAATATCATCTTTATATAATGAAACACTTTAGTGTTCTAAAATATAAAGGTTTATCCACAATGGATTAAACACTGATATAAAGATAATGTCTCTAGTCAAACTAGTTACCTTATAACAGTTCCTAATTTAAGTACACACCCGAAGGGTAGTTCCTAAACTTAGGTATCTAAGGTCGAAACAGCGACTTTCGTCCCGTTTCTGATTCGCAGAGCAATCTCAGCTTGAAGTCAGTATCCTGCTCAAAGCAGATTCTGAACATCAATACATATATTTTATGTACCACACTAAGTATTTAAAATCTAATTTCAATACTAGTAGTGAACATAACTTTGACAATCATTTTTAAAGTAAGAGCCTTGCCCTTTCTTTAATTCCTTCGTGTCTGCCATATCCAAATGGTAGTCACTTTGGGATATGTCAATTATCCTTTTCAATATTTTAGGAACCTTAGGCCAAGCCTTGGGTTTTTAGAATATCGAAACGATGTGCACCTCGTGCTACATGCCCAATTGCAAACTTTGACTTTATCTCCTCTAGAATAGTCAATTAATTCTCCAAGAATTATAAATTGCAATTTTAATACTTCTTAAATCTAAAATTAGATTTATGACAAGTATATTAAATTAAGCACTAAAGTCATCATCACATAAATCTTCCAAAGATATTATGCTCTACTTATTTTGCTTAATTTTGGGCTTAAGGTATAATAAGTTATTTTATCAAATAAAGTAACCTATTATTTATTCCCAATTTGAAAATTAAATCATTTATTTAATCCAAGATTATATTTTAAATATCCAACTTTTCAATTTTATCTTGATTACAATAGTCCAACTATTTAATCAACGATTAGTGGTACTATATATATTATAATGATTATAATAGTCCAACTATATAATCAAATATAATCCAATTAATTAACCTCAATTACATTGATTACTTATAATCCAATTATAAAATCAACTGTAAACTGAAATTAATTAATTCAAATATATTGATTAATATAATCCAATTATATATAATCAACTATAATACAGTCCAACTGTTTATTAAAACAACAATTTAAATATTAGTCCAACTAACATTTAATATTACGACGAAATAATTTGAATGAGCGCGTATGGCGAGTAATTGAACGAATATTGCAAATTCAATTCTTGCCTCCCACTATTTTTCGTCGAGCCTCTAACCCTCTGTCGAGTACTCGGGAAACCGTGTTTCCTAGTGGGCTAAGATCCCGTTAAATATCACACAATCTTGACTTTGGCCAACAAATTATATGATAATTAACTAGGTAGATCTCTAAGATCAATTGGATCTCATCCAACTCCTAGATCCAGTAGGTGGACATCCAAGTCCGAAACATATATCTTATATATGCCTATATATCGAATATATACCCTAACCTTTTCCTCTGAATCAACTAGGCCTTGGCTTTGGCACAACAAACCTAATGATCCCAGTCAAGCGCGGACCCATTGACCATGAAGCTTCGTAATCAATGTCGTTGGACAAGAAGTGGTCTTGACTTTGGCCAATAAACCACAACTTGGACAAGACACCAATATGGAACAAAGCCTCGTGATTCAAACACATCTTCGACGGACAAGGGCTTGACTTTGGCCAACAACCAATGCCAATCTAGGATCTTGAGTAAGAATCACTCAATGGAAGGAAAAAAAACGCATGATATTTAATGAGGGTTTTTCGCGTGCAAATTGGCTACCAATTTAATTATCTTTGTTTAGGTCTCATCATCATACACCCTTAAACATGCATTCTAAATACATAATAAAGCGCATAAGAAATAAAGTAATAATGATATGCGGATGGATACTTAACACATTGATCCTAGATCAAATCTCTCCCTTTCTCACTCAAGCTAGCACTTGTATTACTTCTACCCCTTACACTACACTTCTAAAGAAACCTCATTTACATTGAGGGGAATAGGTGAGAAGAGAATACAAAGAGAATAGAGGTGATAAGGCTGGACACGCAGGTCCAATTTAATAAATCAATTTATTACAACAATTTCCAAAATTGCCCCACCCGACTAATATCCATCTGATATACATTATTCATTCATCACAACCACGTATTCACACAAAAACATGTTATCAATCAATCTAATCAAATTAATTAATCTGATAATTATGTGATCATCCAATGTTCAAACAACGATTTGATTTTGCTCGAGTCAAACTCGTTTTTGCGAATAAGTACTCAAAGTACGAATTCATGAATTAAATTAAACTACATCATTAAATCCAATTTAACATGTATTTAATACTAATTCACTATTCAATTCCAAATTAAATATTACACTTTATTTAATAAACCTTTTCGACTTAAATTCCAAATTTAATCGCTTCGGGTCTCAAAGCCCGATTAACGTCCAACGTTAGTTTAATTCAAGTCCAATGGGCTTTTAATTAATTTCTTTAAGGCGTAAGCTTCGGCAACCAAAGCCCAATCAAGGAGTTACCCTATAAGCTTAGAAATCAATTTAGGCCCATTAGGCCCAATTAAACTTTAAAGGTTCATTAGTCGCATTTGGGCTTTATGGTTAAGGTTTTGGGCCCAATTGGATCCAATCCACTTGGCCTAAACCCACTTGATAAAATCAAGCCCAATAAGCCCAATTACAACATAATAAGCCCAAATCCAATTTAAAGGCCTAATTCATTAAATTACACAAATCCAATTTCGCAATTTAATTACCTAAAGTGCATTACATGATTAATCACCCAAATCAATATTTCCAAAACATGAAATTAGTCCAATTAATCATGTTCATTCTTATCATCACATGTCCAACACATAAATGAAAAAATCAAACCCATTACATGCTTTAAGCTCTCGGCCAAAGGAGGGATTTTGTGTCCGATTTGGTTTCAATCTAATCAAACCCACAATCGACATTAAATCAACATCCTAAATGATTTCATACACATCCAATGTCCTAAAATCAAAATTGCCAAGACATTTGGGCATATACCTATTCGGCCAACATAAGATTTTGGGGTTTTATGTTCAATTCAAAATTCAATCTAATTGACTTCAAATTAACATCAAACATTATGATTCCAATTCATCTAATGAATCAAAATTCAAAAAATTCCAAGAATCCAAAATTCATATACCATTCGGCCAATGATTCCAATTTGGGCAAAATTGATCCAATCACATTTTGTTAAAATTGATCAAATCAATCTTCAATATAACATATATTAAGCATGCTTTAACATCCAATTTTATAAAATCATGCTCAAATACAAAGTACCCAATTTTAAGCCCTACATTTTCATGCTTGAACCAATAGCTCTTGATGCCATTGTTCGGTTTATATCTAGGTCCCAAGATCAAACAAGCAATGAAAACAATGTGTGAATACATCAAAGGAGGTATCGGAATACTCACATCGATCGGTTGAGACGATTTGAAGACGAATGAAGCCCAAAAAGCCCACTGCCAAGGGCGCCACTGGTGGCAGTTCACTGCCCTCCAAATCTGAATTTTTGAGCTGCGAAACAGAGCTCCAAGCTTCGTCGGACGGATCCCGGATCATGGGTGAACCTCCCTACCACCTTAGCATGTCTCGTAGTGTGCTAGCACTTGCGGTTTTAGCCACAAAAACCCAACTCTTGCTTCCCCATTGCTCACGCCATTTTGGCTTCAAAAACAGTGAGCTTACTGCCCATTTGGGTGTGAGTTTGAAGGAGAGAAATGAGAGAGAAGAAAATTGTGTATACTGGTTGGTAAAGCATTTTCAAAAATGCTTTTATATATTTTCCATGAAAAAATACAAAAAAAACTACCAAATGATTAATTAAAATCAAAAGTAAATGCTTTACACCCACCAAATACTATTCCACCTACTTACATCAACTATTCATTGTCACTTTAATAAAGTGATGTAAGTCTTTCAATCAATCAATCACATCAATCAATCACATCACTTAAAGTGACATTTGATTTGACGCTTGATGTGACGAATGATTTGACGCTTGATGTGACTTGCGTTGCCGCACTCGAATTCGAAATACGAATGCGCTCGCAATCACACTCGGGCTCGGGTTCGCTAATTCCTAATTAGCGATTTTTCCATCGCGTCGTAATTAAATGATTACGCCTAGCGAATTCACTATTCACATCGCTAACGAATTAATTCTAAATTAATTCGTTCGCCCGAATTAAAATCCAATTTCAATTCCGCGTCGAAATCCAATTTCGTTTAATATATCAAATATATTAATTTACCGATTAATTCCAAATTAATCGTTATCTCTCTTTAGACGATATTTTATCCTAGATAAAATATCTCCGTAATTAATCCTAGATTAATTTTCTCTCTCTTCTATATAATCCCAGATTATTTAAGAGTGCGAGTTATGCGTCATCGGTGGATTATCGGGAAGCGACCCATGAGATCCCCGGATAAGTTGGCAGTAAATGCGGTCGTCGGAGTATCTGAATCACGTACGTACCAAGTACTACGTTCTACCGATTTACGAGACAAGGTCGACTCCTAGCAAAGCACCAAGTCTACCCAATTGTCCGTACATATCCTTTTAAGAATATTTAAGATCTTTATCAAGCGTAGTATACCAAGTATTGTGTATATCGGCCCAGTATCGGATAGTCACGTGCTAGGGCTGGGGCTGGATAAGTGTCTGCCCCGTCCGAAGCACATGTCGGATGTCTGGTAACTAGTCTCTATAATCGGATATACATGACCTTGTCATAATATCCCGATGGCCGGCCAGCACTTAAGAGCACTAATATCGTATCCTGCGTGACATCATCTCCACTATGACTAGAGTGATACTTCTGTCTTGACATCACACCCAATACTCTACGATTCTCAATATACCCAGCATTGGCGTACACAGAACCTGTTACAGCCCTGGACGACCTCAACTAAAGTATATTGATTGTCGTAAGCATTAGCGGTGCAAGTCTCAAGTTAAGACCATACACACCTACCCTATTGTCGGACTCCCATAGACACATAGTCATAATACCAATGAGATTCTGAGGGGTCTATTCAGAGTGAAGCTGTTTCCCGTACCATCGGTGAAACACAACCTCCTATCGCACTTGCATGAGTATCCAATACCCAAATATATAAGAACTATGCTGTTGTGCCCTCACAACGCGCACAAGTGCAATACTAGCCTATCCGCATTATCGATGTCCAGTCTCGATAATACTACGACTAGGGATTTTTAATGATTAATCCTTCGCGGACTGATACTGTCTCATATCATTCTCAATCCAGGAACTAATCATATGGACCTCTCTTCATTTATACATCTGTGGTGATCTAATCACAAATGATGAGAGTGCAATTTCCTTGTCACATAGTTAATTTGTACAACAACACTATGATCTGTACAAATAGTGACGCTATGGGTCATATTATCCAACAAGCATGACAAAGAGAGAGCGAAAGGAAACACCACCTTGGGTGAGACTAGTGAGAGTGATGTATCTGGTGAGAAAAATATGGCCAAGGCCGTGGGAGTTCCCAAGGGGAATGTGAGTGCACCTGAGTGGGAAACAAAAGGGAGAGTTAAAAACAGTTTCTACATGGTTGAGGGTGAAGCGAGGAAAGCGTTCAAGGTTAGCAAGCTCATTTTATTGTTAGTGTATAAGGAGTCTCATATTTATTTTACTAACACTGACCCTTTGCTTCATGTGTCTATTTTATCTCTTTTGCAAGATTATAGTGACGTACTGACAGAGGTATTGAGCACCAGATAGACTTCATACATGGGGCAGTCATTCCTAATAGACCGGCTTATAGGAGCAATCCCGATGAGACAAAGGAGGTACGAAGACAAGTACGAGAGTTGATGGACAAGGGGTATGTAAGGGAAAACATGAGTCCTTGTGCAGTACCAGTGCTTCTAGTTCCTAAGAAAGATGGGACGTGGCGTATGTGCGTTGATTTTCGAGCTATCAACAATATTACGGTAAAGTATCGTCACCCCATTACTAGACTAGATGACAAGTTGGATGAATTGCATGGTTCCAATATTGTTAGAAAGATTGATTTAAAGAGTGGATACCATCAAATTCGCATGAGAGAGGGAGATGAGTGGAAAACTGTATTTAAGACTAAGTATGGCTTGTATGAATGGTTAGTTATGCCATTTGGTCTTTCAAACACACCTAGCACATTTATGAGATTGATGAATCATGTTATGCGTGCATTTTTAGGTAAATTTGTTGTGGTTTATTTTGATGACATCTTAGTTTACAATAAAATAGAAGATGAACATGTCATACAATTGAAGCATGTTCTTGATGTGTTAAGGTAGGAAAAACTGTATGCTAACTTTGATAAGTGCACTTTTCGTATGGATAGAATTGTTTTCCTTGGATTTGTTGTGAGTGCAGATGGCATCGAGGTAGATTTGGAAGAGGTGAAGGCAATTCAGAATTGGCCAACACCAATAACAGTGACAGAAGTCAGAAGCTTCCATGGATTAGCAAGCTTCTACCGTAGATTTGTTAAAGACTTCAGTAGTATTGCAGCACCACTGATTGAAGTAGTGAAGAAAACTGTTGGCTTCAAATGGGAAGAAGAGCAGGAGCGTGCATTCCAGGATCTTAAAATGAAGTTGTGCAATGCACTAGTTTTTGCGTTACCCAACTTTGAGAAGACATTTGAGATTGAGTGTGATGCTTCCGGGATAGGCATTGGAGCGGTTCTTATGCAAGAAAAGTGACCAATTGCCTACTTTAGTGTGAAGCTTAATGGAGTAGTTTTGAGATACCTCACATATGACAAGGAGTTGTATGCACTAGTGAGAGCCCTTGAGACTTGGCAGCATTATTTGTGGCCTCGAGAGTTTTTGATCCACACAGATCATGAATCATCGAAGCATTTGAAGGGTCAAGGTAAGTTGAACAAACGACACGCAAAATGGTTAGAGTTTGGTGAGACATTTCCATATGTAATCCGCTACAAACATGGTAAGGAAAATATTATCGCCGATGCACTATCGTGAAGGTATGCTTTACTTACTTCATTGAGTGCAAGAATGCTTGGGTTTGAATTTATTAAAGAAGGTTATGCTAGTGATATTGACTTTAGTATTATTTATGCTGCATGTGAAAAGTCTGCTTTTAGTAAATTCTACCAACATGATGGGTTTCTGTGTATGGAGAATAGATTATGCATTCCTATTTGTAGTATGCGTGAGTTGTTAGTGAGGGAAGCACATGGGGGAGGTTTAATGGGGCATTTTGGCATTGCCAAAACCTTAGGGGTATTGAGTGAACATTTTTATTGGCCTAAAATGCGGAGAGATATTGAGCGTTTGTGTGATAAATGCTTAACTTGTAAACAGGCTAAATATAAGGTTATGCCTCTTGGGTTGTATACACCATTGCCTATACCTAGTGAGCCATGGGTAGATGTATCGATGGACTTTATCTTGGGTTTACCTAGGACTAAGAAAGGTAGATATTCCATCTTTAAAGTGGTTGATAGGTTCATTAATATGGCACACTTTATAGCATGTCATAAAACTGATGATGCCACTAACATTGCTGACTTGTTCTTTAGAGAAGTAGTACGACTCCATGGGATTCCACGGAGTATAGTTTCATATCATGATGTCAGATTCCTTAGTCATTTTTGGAAAGTTTTATGAGGTAAGTTGGGAACTAAACTTTTGTATTCGACTACTTGCCACCCCCAAACTGATGGCCAAACCAAGGTTGTTAATAAGACTTTGACTCAGTTATTGCGTACTATTATCAATAAGAACTTAAAAACCTGGGAGGATTGTTTGCCTTTTGTTGAATTTGCATATAAACGTAGTATTCATTCCTCTACATCTTACTCACCATTTGAAATTGTTTATGGTTTTTAGCCACTAACTCCATTAGATTTGTTACCTTTGCATGTTGATGAGCATGCGGGGCTAGATGGAAAAAGGAAAGCTGATTTGGTGAAGCATATACATGAGAAAGCAAGAGAGCAAATACAACGAAAGAATGAGCAATTTGTTTCTCATGCTAATAAGGGAAGAAAACATGTGGTATTTCAGCCTGGAGATTGTGTTTGGGTACACATGCGCAATGAGAGATTTCCTGAACAAAGTAAATCTAAGCTACAACCGAGAGGGAATGGTCCATTTAAAGTCGTGGAATGGATTAATAATAATGCATACAAGCTGGATTTACAAGGTAAGTATAATGTGTCTGCTACATTTAATGTTTCTGACTTAACACCTTTTGATGGATGTACAGATTCGAGGTCAAATCCTTTTTAACAGGGAGGGGACGACATGATCCAGGCCAACAACAAAGCAAATGACCCATTACAAGTACCATAAGGGCCAATTACGAGGCAGAGGACCAAAAGACTCAGGAAGCAATGGCGGGATTAGTTCAGAGTTTTATGGCCGATTGCAACAAACAAATAGAGACGCATGTGGGCTTCAATAGAGATGGCCCAAAGCCACTTCACTTGGCCCAAATGAGTTTTGAATGAAACTTCACAGGCCTTTGAAGACTTGAGGACTTTGGTATTTTTGTAATTTAGCCTTTAGGGGCATTGTTGTCTTTATGCCTTTAGGGTTTCTCTTTGTAACACTATTTAAGCTTTCTTTCTTTTTCATTTTGGAAAACAATCAACGAATTTGAGAGAATATTACAGCTTTATGCTTTTTGGCTATGGCCAAATTCTTGTATGGGAGGGATTCCCCTTTTCAAGTTAAAATCGACTTATCTAAGTTTGGCAAACTTAGTGGCGTCTCCATTGCTAGCAAAATAGTACAAGGAATCAACTTAAAGGTTCTCAAGGGCAAGTTCTTTGTGGGTCTTCTTTGTGGCCTTGAAAGGGTTTTGTTACTACAAAATCAAATTCGCGGTTCTTGGGGTTCTGTCTGTTACTTGGGGTTTGTTTGGATTTCGAATCCAAGTGGGTTTCCTTGTAAATCCAGCTTGTATGCATTGTCATTAATCCATTCCAAGACTTGAAATGGACCATCCCCTCTAGGTTTTAGCTTAGGTTTACGTTCTTCAGGAAATCTCTCCTTGCGCATGTGTACCCAAACCCAATCTCCATGCTGAAATACCAAATGTTTTCTTCCCTTATTAGCATGAGAAGCATATTGCTCATTCTTTCACTGTATTTGCTCACTTTCTTTCACATGTATATGCTTCACCAAATCGGCTTTCCTGTTTCCATCTAGCCCCGCATGTTCATCATCAGGCAAAGGTAACAAATCTAATGGAGTTAGTGACTGAAAACCATAAACAAATTCAAATGGTGAGTAAGATGTAGAGGAATGAATACTACGATTATATGCAAATTCAACAAAAGGCAAACAATCCTCCAAAGTTTTTAAGTTCTTATTAATAATAGTACGCAATAACTGAGTCAAAGTCCTATTAACAACCTCGGTCTGGCCATCAGTTTGAGGGTGGCAAGTAGTAGAATACAAAATTTTAGTTCCCAACTTACCCCATAAAACTTTCCAATAGTGACAAAGGAATTTGACATCACGATCTGAAACTATACTCCATGGAATCCCATGGAGTCGGACTACTTCTCTAAAGAACAAGTCAGCAATGTTAGTGGCATCATCAGTTTTATGACATGCTATAAAGTGTGCCATCTTACTGAACCTATCAACCACTACAAAGATGGAATCTCTACCTTCTTTAGTCCTATGTAAACCCAAGATAAAGTCCATCGATACATCTACCAATGGCTCACTAGGTATAGGCAATGGTGTATACAACCAATGAGGAATAACCTTAGATTTAGCGTGTTTACAAGTTAAGCATTTATCACACAAACGCTCAATATCTCTCCGCATTTTAGGCCAATAAAAATGTTCACTTAATACCCCTAAGGTTTTGGCAATGCCAAAGTGCCCCATTAAACCTAACCCATGTGCTTCCCTCACTAACAACTCACGCATACTACAAACAAGAATGCATAATCTATTTTCCCTAAACAAAAACCCATCATGTTGGTAGAATTTACTAAAAGCAGACTTTGCACATGCAGTATAGATAGTACTAATGTCAATATCACTAGCATAAAGTTCTTTAATAAATTCAAACCCAAGCATTCTTGCACTCAATGAAGTAAGTAAAGCATACCTTCGCGATAGTGCATCGGCGACAATATTTTCCTTACCTTGTTTATAGCGGATTACATATGGAAATGTCTCAACAAACCCTAACCACTTTATGTTTCGTTTGTTCAGCTTACCTTGGCCCTTCAGATGCTTCAATGATTCATGATCTGTGTGGATCACAAACTCTCGAGGCCACAAATAATGCTGCCAAGTCTCATGGGCTCTCACTAGTGCATACAACTCCTTGTCATATGTGGGGTATCTCAAAACTGCTCTATTAATCTTCTCACTAAACTAGGCAATTGGTCACTTTTCTTGCATAAGAACCGCTCCAATGCCTATCCCGGATGCGTCAAACTCAATCTCAAATGTCTTCTCAAAGTTGGGTAGTGCCAAGACTGGTGCACTGCACAACTTCATTTTCAGATCCTGGAATGCACGCTCCTGTTCTTCACCCCATTGGAAGCCAACAGTCTTCTTCACTACTTCAGTCAGTGGTGCTGCAATACTACTGAAGTCTTTAACAAATCTATGGTAGGAGCTTGCTAATCCATGGAAGCTTCTGACTTCTGTCACTATTGTTGGTGTTGGCCAATCCTGAATTGCCTTCACCTTTTCCAAATCTACCTCGATGCGATCTGCACTCACAACAAATCCAAGGAAAACAATTCTATCCATACAAAAAGTGCACTTATCAAAGTTAGCATACAGTTTTTCTTGTCTTAACACATCAAGAACATGCTTCAAATGCATAACATGCTCATCTACTGTTTTACTGTAAACTAAGATGTCATCAAAATAAACCACAACAAACTTACCTAAAAATGCACGCATAACATGATTCATCAATCTCATAAATTTGCTACGTGCGTTTGAAAGACCAAATGGCATAACTAACCATTCATACAAGCCATATTTAGTCTTAAATGCAGTTTTCCATTCATCTCCCTCTCTCATGCGAATTTGATGGTATCCACTCTTAAAATCAATCTTACTAAAAATTTTGGAACCATGCAATTCATCCAACATGTCATCTAGTCTAGGAATGGGGTGACAATACTTTACTGTAATATTTTTGATAGCTCGACAATCAATGCACATACACCACGTCCCATCTTTCTTAGGAACTAGAAGCACTGGTACTGCATAATGACTCATGCTTTCCCTTACATACCCATTGTCCATCAACTCCCGTACTTGCCTTTGTAGCTCATTTGTCTCTTCGGGATTGCTCATATAAGCTGGTCTGTTAGGAATGACTGCTCCAAGTATAAAGTCTATCTGGTGCTCAATACCTCTAAATGGTGAAAGCCCACTAGGTATTTCCTCTGTCAGTACGTCACTGTAATCCTGCAAAAGAGATGAAATAGACATAGCAAGCAAAGGGTCAGTGTTAGTAAAATAAATATGAGGCTCCTTATAGACTAAAAATAGCATGAGCTTTCTAGCCTTGAACGCTTTCCTCGCTTTAACCTGCTTTCCTCGCCATGGTCTGCCCAAAAGAATATGCCCAGTATGCATCGGTATCACATCACATAGGACATCATATGTGTATGGCCCAATGGTAAAGCTCAATAATACCTGCTTTGTCACACTTATTTCCCCACAATCACTTAACCACTGCAACTTGTAAGGCTTCGGGTGTCTCAACCAACTCAACCTCAATCGCTCAATCAAAGTTGTGCTAGCAACATTAGTACAACTGCCCCCATCTATGATCATACTACATCTCTTGCCATTCACACGGCACCTGGTATGGAATATGTTCTCCCTCTGCTGCACACTCTCATCCTCTAAAACATGTGCACTGAAAGCACGCTTGACAACTAAGGATAAGTTATTCAGTAGGTATGCAGCTCCCTCATGGTCACTAGCATCCTCCAACTCTGGCATCTCCTCCTCGACCTCACTATCAGTAGAGTACACCTTTCCACTCTTTCTATCAATCACTAAGGTACGCCTATTGGGACATTGTGAGCATAGTGTCCCATGCCCAAACACTTGAAACATTTGACATACTTAGTTCTAGCAGCTGCACCCTCAGGTTTTGGTCTAGTTTTACTCGGTTCTGCAGCCTCTTTACCCTAGGCTTATTAAAGCCTCCACTGAACTCGTTGTAGACAACAGAACCTGGGCGACGCTGTTCTAGGCTCGCGGCCTAGTTGGGAGTACGAAATAACATGGAGTCGCCACCCGGTGTGAACCGGGACAAAGATTTAAGGCCATACTCACCCCTCGCAAGGGAAGACCTCAAACCGTTGGGTTCGAAATGGTCCCTTACTTATGTCACTTGTGATGATATAATTTGCGCAATAAATCAACCGAGTCTACTCAATAATCATGCTCAAGGGTACTTAGATCTAACATGCATTCATCTAACTAACTCCTAATCTAAGTTTGCATGCTTGAAAGTAAATCTTTAAACAACAAACACACAATTTAACACAACGAGCATATTGAACAATCAAACCAAAGTAAACGAATAACTAATTAAACATAAACATAAACTAAACAAAGCATCATGCATAAAGAATAAAGAAACAACATAATCATGCTTAGAAAATTAAATAATGAACTAATACTAGATCATGCTTTAAAAGACAACCTACGAATTATAACATGCTCAAATACAAATTTGGATGAGATGAAATATGTGTCTCTCAAGTGGTACGCGGCGTTGTATCCTGAGTGCAGACCGCAATACCGTCCATTCGGAATCGGCTACGAAATTTACGTCCGGGTTTCCATCCGTTATACCACAAAAGGGAACACATATCCCGTTCATCCAACAATCACATCATGCCTCAAACGACGTTGATGTAATAATATTTTAAAATAAATAAAATAAAATGAAAGAAGATAAGTAAGAAGGTGCCCTCAGGTCTAAACTCTTTTGTTGTCTCACGAAAGGGCGTCACACGTCCGTTGGAATGGTGAATGATCCGCAACTCTTTTGGTTCACTAATCCAACTTTTTCCTCGTTGTTTCCCTGTTTGGGGGCCACTGTTTTCACTCCGTTTTGCTGCTGTTTTTGTTGTATTTTTGGGTCACTATTTTTGGTAATTAGGGGACTGTTTTGAGGATTATATGGACTGGTTTGGGGGCATTTTTTGAAGGGTTTTGGGGGTAGTTTTCGTTACTAGTTGTGGCAGGTTTTGGGGACTGATTTGGGCGTGCAGAGAGGGGTTTTATGCGGCAATTTGTGAGGCAAATCAGGGACGGTTTATGGTGTGGTATACGGCAGTTTGTGTGCAAAGGTTTTGCGGCAGTTTGGCTAGTGGCGTTTTGGTGCGTGAGGGGGCACTTGATATAAAAGAGGCCGATTTGAGGGATAATGGCGTGGCTGTTGAAGGCTAGGCGATATGGGATAGGGGCTTATGAATGAAGGCAAGATACGTGTAGTTTGTGAGTAGCTAGGGGGCTGTGGGACGTGTGCCTGCGTGGCTTTGTGTTGCAGCGGGTGGTTTACCATGAGTGGGGCAGACTGCTGCTTTGTGCATGTTGCGTGATGGTTTAAAGAGGTTGGCAGGTGGCTTGAGGGGCAGTATGTGGCGTGTGCTGAATATAGTCGTGAGGCTAGGCAGAATTGTTGAAGCGTGATGAAGGGCTGATTGTGGTTGAAGCGGTAAGGCAGAATGTGGGCTGGTGAGTGGTGATTTGTGGTTGAATTGAGGGGCAGGTCTGATTTGCGAAGCTGAGGAGAGATCTGGTTATGGATGCGGCTATGGGGTTTATTTCTTTGTGTTTTTCATGAGAATCAGCCAGCCCGGGTTTGGTAAGGGGTGAATGGTTCTTTTTATAGGTCAAGGGAGAGGATTTACCTTGTTGGGGAAGGAATAGGATTTGTGTATTAATTGATGATATCTTTTAATTTAGTATGTGATAAGGAAAATCTTTTAATTAAGGGAAGAGATTTGATTTATTCTTTTTAGTTAAGGATATGATTTATTTAAATTGGTAGGTGATTTAATTAAATTAGGAATGTGATTTATGTATTTTATGAAAGGGATTTAATTTAATTTATGAAGGTGATTTAATTTTTGAAATGTGTTTTAATTTAATTTAATTTTGGTTTAATTATTTAATTTGTTAGATGTGTTTTAAATGTTTTAATTATTTAATTTGTGAGATGTGTTTTAAATGTTTTAATTATTTTTGGATGTGATTTAATGGGTTTGGTGTGTTTTAAAACAGAGGTCCAACAAGCGAACCCAAAGCGAAACAAGCAGGTTAAATCTGACAAAATGCTAATTTCCAACTTTACCCTTCCAACGTCTGTTTCCCGCGACTTTCACAACTAAAGAGGTAGTGTCTCCATACGAAACTCATTATCGGGCTGATATGCAAAAATGCAATGCCTACAGTCACCCCCACTTTGATGGGACTTGTGCAGTGTGTGACAATGACAATCCTATCAAAGTACGTGCAATGCATTTTTACTTACCTGGCTCGCCAGCTGTCACCTGGTCTGCCTGCTGCTTTGAACTGAATTGATATGATGGCGAGGTGTCTCGACCTCTGGGCTTTGTTCTCGAACCACCAAATGTGAACTGTGATGATGATGCATTGGGTCCTCGACCCTGGGACGCATCCCGTAACTGAAACCGACAATGGGGGCACCTCGACCCTGGGAACGCATATCGACCCAATACCGCTGACAATAGGGACCTCGCCCTGAATATGATGATGTAGTGGGCACCTCGACCCTGGGCACGCATCTCGACCCAACACCGCTGACAATAGGGACCTCGCCCTGAATATAATGATGTAGTGGGCACCTCAACCCTGGGTACGCATCTCAACCTGGAACTACAACTGACAATGGGGGCACCTCGACCTTGGGCACGTATCTCGACCCAATACCGCTGACAATAAGGACCTCGCCCTTAATATGATGATGTAGTGGGCACCTCGACCCTGGGCACGCATCTCGACCCAGAATTACAACCGACAACGGGGGCACCTCGACCCTAGGCACGCATCTCAACCCGGAACTACAACCGACAACGGGGGCACCTCGACCCTGGGCACGCATCTCGACCCAATACCGCTGAAAATAGGGACCTCACCCTGAATATGATGATGTAGTGGGCACCTCGACCCTGGGCACGCATCTCGACCCAATATCGCTGACAATAGGGACCTCGCCCTGAATATGATGATGTAGTGGGCACCTCGACCCTGGGCACGCATCTCGACCCAGAACTACAACTGACAACGGGGGCACCTCGACCCTGGGCACCTCGACCCAACACCGTTGACAATTGGGACCTCACCCTCGAACTGATCATGTAGTGGGCACCTCGACCCTGGGACGCATCCCGGAACTACAACAAAAAATGGGGGCACCTCGACCCAATACCGCTGAAAAAATCTGGGCATCAACCCTGGGACGCATCCCGGAACTTCAACTGATGATGCAGTGGGCCCTTGACCCTAGACTGACACTGACGTGGGCCTTGCCCCAAACTGATATGGGACTCACCCCACACCGATACTAATGTGGGCCTCGCAACTGATACTGACGTGGGCCTCGGCCCCAAACTGATACTGATGTGGGCCTCACCCCAGATTGATACTGATGTGGGCCTCGCCCCAAACTGATATGGGCCTCACCCCAAACTGATACTAATGTTGGCCTCACCCCAAACTGATACTGACGTGGTCCTCGCCCCAAACTGATACTGATATGGGCCTCGCCCCTAGACTGATGATGATGTGGGCCTCGGCCCTGGGATTCATTCAAAATTTTGACGACGTGGGCCTCGGCCTTGGAATTCATTCCAAATTATGACGACGTGGGCCTCGGCCCTGAGATTCATTCCCTGAATTCATTCAAAATTCTTACGATGTGGGCCTCGGCCCTGGGATTCATTCCCACACTCTGACGATGTGGGCCTCGCCCTTAGAATGCCATACCCGGCAGAAACTGATCTGATGCTATGTGGGCCTTCCCCCTAGAATGCCATACCCGGCATCAACATATCTGATGCTATGTGGGTCTCGCCCCCAGAATACTATATCTGGCAGAACTGATCTGATGTCTCCATACTCGGAGTGCCGTACCTGGCAGAACTGATCTGATGTTTCCATACCCGGAGTGCCATACCTAGCAGAACTGATATGATATCTCCATACCCTGGAGTGCCGTACCCAGCAGAGCTGATCTAATATCTCCATACCCGAAGTGCCATACCTGGCAGAACTGATCTGATATCTCCATACCCGGAATGTCGTACCTGGCAAAGCTGATCTGATATCTCTATACCTGAAGTGCAGTACCTGGCAGAACTGATCTGATGTCTCCTTACCCGGAGTGCTACTGTAATATCTCCATTCCCGGAGTGCCGTACCTGGTAAAACTGGTCTGATATCTCTATATCCAGAGTGCCGTACCTGGCAGAACTGCTACTGAACCAATGTGGGCTTCGCCCGCAGAATGCCATACCCGGCAGAACTAATACTGAACCAATGTGGGCCTCGCCCCATAATGCCATACCCGACATAACTAATACTGAACCAATGTGGGCCTCGCCCCCAGAATGTCATACCCGGCAAGCCTGTTATTGATGCTGATGATAATGTGGGCCTCGCCCCCAGAGTGCCATACCCGGCTAAACTGATGCTGATAATAATGTGGGCCTCGCCCCCAGAGTGCCATACCCGGCAAAACTGATGCTGATAATAATGTGGGCCTTGCCCTATGATTCATTCCTGGATTCCTTCCAAAACTCTGACAGCGTGGGCCTCGGCCCTAGGATTCATTCTCGGATTCTTTCCAAATTTTGACGACGTGGGCCTCGGCCCTCGGATTCATTCCCTAGGTTCATTCCAAATTCTGACAACGTGGGCTCGACCCTAAGATTCATTCCCGATGCTGCTAACAATGTGGGCCTCGACCCTGGGATTCATTCCCGGATTCTACTGATGTGGGCCTCGACCCTGGGATTCATTCCAAAACTCTGCTGATGTGGGCCTCGACCCTGGGATTCATTCCAAAACTCTGCTGATGTAGGCCTTGACCCCGGGACTCATCTCCAAACTGAAACTGATATGGGCCTGAACCCTAGGATTCATCCCCAAAACCGAAACTGATATGGGCTTCAACCTTGGGACTCATCCCCAAAACTACTACTCATATGTTGCTGATTCTGGTTGGCTGGACTTTGCTGGTTTCTTTTTTTCTTCTTTGAAACCTGTGAGTACAAAACAAAACAAACACAAAAAAAGAATGCAAAATATGTTACGTTTATGCATGCATACATGAATGAATTTCCTATTCTGCTGGGTTAGGTCTTCCGCCAGTTCTCCAAGTGATTGCTCAGTCTTCTCTCTAGTCTCATGACTCAATATCTTGTTATGTCCCTGATTCGTGATGTGGTAGATTGGTCGCCCCCAGTCTTGGTTTAGCTTTCTGCTCTCTACTGTTTGTACTTGGTCGAGATGAACCACATGGTGGGGCCTTCCATATCATCATACTATATCACATACTACGAAATAGTCCCAATAGTTATACATATTATCATCCTCAAGGAATGCCCAGTAATGAAACCAGAGAACATTCAAAACACTCAATGCAACTCAAATCTGAGTTTTTGAATAAATGATCTATGCCAGTCTCAAAGTGTGTGTGTGCAAAGGTTCTTTCACAGCTTAATCCTTAGGTAAGCTAACTCGATGATTTCGTTTCAAAAATTTGGATCGATGGGTCAAACCAACCTAGATGTCTCAATTATGCCTGCAATTGCTTTTTTGTGCTCAATGTGATATGGTTTTCTTTCTCTTTTGTCTCTTTCTTTTCTCTTTTCATTTCTTTTTCTTTTTTTTTTCTTTCTTTTTTTTCAACACACCTACCCTTTAAATTAGCATTTCTCCTCATGGTGGTCCTAATAATCGCCCATGGGTAGCTTAACGCTTATCGGTTATAGGTGGTTCAATTTTTTTTTCTTTAGAGACTTTTATTTCATTTTCAACCATACCACACATCATAACATAAGCAATTCAAGATAGACATCTAAGCAAAAGGTCATTCACCGACCAACAATTTCTTCAACTAGTCACTTTGCTAACTACTCAGGTTTTCACCGCTAAGAACCTATAGTGAAGTGCTTACGAGTCTAACATAGATCAATTATTCAAAGTATCAGATAAAAGCACATCAAGAGTTTATCGTTTCTAAGATTTCTCCCTAAAGCAATCAATTTCATCATCGGATTTATGCCTAACTATTAAGGACTAAAAACAAACAAAAAAATTTTTTTCTCTTTTTTTCTTCTCTTTTTTTTTTCTTTTTTCTTTTTTTTTTCTTTTTTTTTTTTTTTTTCTTTTTTTTCCTTTTTTTATGAAGGCCCCCCAATGGTCTTTCTATCTCTGCCGTAAATCTCTCTATTTCTCAGTTTCCTTTTCTCCAATATCCATGTTTGCTAAACTCTTCTTTGACAAGTTTTCTTTTTCCTAACCCAACGGATATCTATGAAGGCTTTTAAGACACGGGGGTTAACATGATGCATGTATGCATGAAATGCATGAGATGCGTGCAATGCATGTAATATATAAGCTCATAAGAGTTTTACACTAGTTGGCCCATCAGCATTTTAGAAACTTTTTGCCCGATTGCCATAAAGCACAGACTCTTCCCAGTTTAAATGGCTCAACAAGCCCATACCTCATGAAAACAAGTCCAACTAAATCCAAATGACAATGGTCCTAAACATAAAGGAATAGTCTCTACTGATCCTAAAACTATAGTTCATACGCAGGTTTACATGGGTATAGACAAAAGCTCTCGTCGACGAAGGATTGCCCACAACTAGGTCTCCCCACTCAATGGTTTGAGGGACCAAGTAAGCGCACCTTTTTTATACCTAAAGGTACGTGCCAACGAGTTATGGTGTGTGACTGACTGTCAAATGGATTTCCCGTTGTAGATTCCCCAGAGGGAAGGTGGAGCGAGGCTCTCTTAAGTACCCAAGCCCCTTAGGCTTTTATCGCTTCGTCTCAGGAATAAACAACGAGTCCTCCAAATTAGTCCATCACGGTAGGCTACTAGTACATGATTATCTAGGTGCCTTCACAGCTTTTCCTTATAGAAAGGTAGTGAATGAAAGAAGACACCAAACCATTACCTAGCCTTAAAAGTGCCTTTGATTAAACCCCTTTCAACCTACAGTAGACACAGTTAACTAAAGCACAAATCAGAATCATCACAAGATATTATTTCGGGGCCATTTCTCTTATCCCCAGTGGAGTCGCCAGACTGTAGACAACAGAACCTGGGCGACGCTGTTCTAGGCTTGCGGCCTAGTCGGGAGTACGAAATAACATGGAGTCGCCACCCGATGTGAACCGGGACAAAAATTTAAGGCCGCACTCACCCCTCGCAAGGGAAGACCTCAAACCGTTGGGTTCGGAATGGTCCCTTACTTATGTCACTTGTGATGATATAATTTGCGCAATAAATCAACCGAGTCTACTCAATAATCATGCTCAAGGGTACTTAGATCTAACATGCTTTCATCTAACTAACTCATAATCTAAGTTTGCATGCTTGAAAATAAATCTTTAAACAACAAACACGCAATTTAACACAACGAGCATATTGAACCATCAAACCAAAGTAAACGAATAACTAATTAAACATAAACATAAACTAAACAAAACATCATGCATAAAGAATAAAGAAACAACATAATCATGATTAGAAAATTAAATAATGAACTAATACTAGATCATGATTTAAAAGACAACCTACGAATTATAACATACTCAAATACAAATTTGGATGAGACGAAATATATGTCTCTCAAGTGGTACGCGGCGTTGTATCCCGAGTGCATACCGCAATACCGTCCATTCAGAATCGGCTACGGAATTTACGTCCGGGTTTCCATCTGATATACCACAAAAGGGAACACATATCCCGTTCATCCAACAATCACATCATGCCTCAAACGACTCTCATGCAATAATATTTTAAAATAAATAAAATAAAACGAAAGAAGATAAGTAAGAAGGTGCCCTCAGGTCTAACCTCTTTTGTTGTCTCACGAAAGGGCGTTACACGTCCGTTGGAATGGTGAATGATCCGCAACTCTTTTGGTTCACTAATCCAATTTTTTCCTCGTTGTTTCGCTGTTTGGGGGCGCTGTTTTCACTCTGTTTCGCTGCTGTTTTTGTTGTATTTTTGGGTCACTATTTTTGGTAATTAGGGGACTGTTTTGAGGATTATTTGGACTGGTTTGGGGGCAGTTTTCGAAGGGTTTTGGGGGCAGTTTTCGTTACTATTTGTGGCAGGTTTTAGGGACTGATTTGGGCGTGCAGAGAGGGGTTTTATGTGGCAGTTTTTGAGGCAATTCAGGGACGGTTTATGGTGTGGTATATGGCAGTTTGTTTGCAAGGGTTTTGCGGCAGTTTGGCTAGTGGCGTTTTGGTGTGTGAGGGGGCTCTTGATGTAAAAGGGGCCGATTTGAGGGATAATGGCGTGGCTGTTGAAGGCTAGGCGATGTGGGATATGGGCTTATGAATGAAGGCAAGATGTGTGTAGTTTGTGAGTAGCTAGGAGGCTGTGGGACGTGTGGCTGCGTGGCTTTGTGTTGCTTAGGGTGGTTTACCGTGAGTGGGGTAGACTGCTGCTTTGTGCGTGTTGCGTGATGGTTTAAAGAGGTTGGCAGGTGGCTTGAGGGGCAGTATGTGGCGTGTGCTGAAGATAGTCGTGAGGCTGGGCAGAATTGTTGAAGCGTGATGAAGGGCTGATTGTGGTTGAAGCGGTAAGGCAGAATGTGGGCCGGTGAGTGGCGATTTGTGGTTGAATTGAGGGGCAGGTCTGATTTGCGAAGCTGAGGAGAGATCTGGTTATGGATGCGGCTATGGGGTTTATTTCTTTGTGTTTTTCGTGAGAATCAGCCAGCCCGGGTTTGGTAAGGGGGTGAATGGTTCTTTTTATAGGTCAAGGGAGGGGATTTACCTTGTTGGGGAAGGAATAAGATTTGTGTATTAATTGAGGATATCTTTTAATTTAGTATGAAATAAGGAAAATCTTTTAATTAAGGGAAATGATTTGATTTATTCTTTTTAGTTAAGGATATGATTTATGTAAATTTGTAAGTAATTTAATTAAATTAGGAATGTGATTTATGTATTTTAGGAAAGGATCTAATTTAATTTAGGAAGGTGATTTAATTTGTGAAATGTGTTTTAATTTAATTTAATTTTGTTTTAATTATTTAATTTGTGAGATGTGTTTTAAATGTTTTAATTATTTAATTTGTGAATTGTGTTTTAAATGTTTCAATTATTTTTTGATGTGATTTAATGGGTTTGGTGTGTTTTAAAACAGAGGTCCAACACGCGAACCCGAAGCGAAACAAGCGGGTTAAATCTGACAAAATGTTAATTTCGAACTTTACCCTTCCAATGTCCGTTTCCTGTGGCTTTCACAACTAAAGAGGTAGTGTCTCCATACGAGACTCATCATCGGCCTGATATGTAAAAATGTAATGCCTACACTCGCTTCTAGGCTTGTCAAAGCCTTCATCTCGCTTCTCAATCGGAACTCATTTTCCCTTCCATGCAGAAGTAGCATGAGTACCAAATCTGGATGTTGACCTTTTCTTGAGTTTCGTTTCTACCTTGATAGCCATGTGAAGCATATCCTCCAAATCAACATAGTGATGCAACTCCACCATGTTTGCAATCTCTCTATTCAAGCCCCCTAGAAACCGTGCCATAGTAGCTTCTGCATCCTCAACTACAATGTTAGGTTTTGGGGTGTGATGAGCAGAAAATATATCAATATTTACTACCTCTTTTAATTAATATTTTGTATAGTTTCTTGAGTTTTATGAATGTTTTGATGTGTTTGTGTTTATTTTGTAAATAAATAAAATATCGGGACTCACCAGAATCAATTCGGGGCTAAAACGATGAAATTTGGATCAAAATGGGAAAATTGAAATTTTACAAGGCGCGTCGCGGTGCTCAACCCTCAATGCATTGCGACACTGGGCCAATAATGCAGTCTGCCGACACTTATCATCACTGTTGCACGCGTCGTGACTCTCAATCCTCAACGCGTCGCGACGCAAACCCAATAATTCAGTCCATCGAGAATACTGTAGCACGTGTCGCGACGCGCAGGTGTTTTGCGTCGCAACGCGCATCCGTTTTGGAGCCTATAAATAGCAGCCTCAATTGAAGGAAATTTTCATGCTTTCTTCGGAGGTTTCTCTGTAAAACTTAGAAGAGAGTGTCTTGTTTGTTTATTTTCAACTTCTATGTAATTTCTTTTTATTTTAGCAATAAAATTGTGTGTGTTTTTATTCAAGCATGAGTAGGTAACTTCTTTCTCCTGGGGTGAAAGGTGAAACTTTTATGATGATAATTTAGATTAATCTCAGTTATTTTATAATATATAAATTATTTTAAAACCTGACTTAACTGGATATTGCGTTTATAGTCGGTTGTACTTAATTAAATTATTTTTAATCGTGACTTAATTGGATACCGCCTATATAGTCGATTGGACTTAATTAAATTTGACTTAATTGGATACCGCCTATATGGTCGGTTGGTAATTCATGCAAATTTATATATTATAATAAGGGAGATTTCTAGATTTGCATTATTAAAAGTGGATCCTCTAACTCCAGTATTTTATTTCATTATTTTATTTTAACTTTCTAGTTTTCAACTTGTTGTATGTTGTTTTGTTTATTTATTTATTTAGTAGTCCTAGGTATGTGTTGTAACTAAATAAATTATGTAGGGTTGTGATAAATTCCAACATTAAAGATTTTATATGTTGTTTTGTTTTATGTCTTGCGTGATGTTTTGGTTTATTTATTGAGTCTTAATCTTAAAGCTTATTGTTAATTGGCCACTAATAAAATAAATTTGGTAAACTTAATGGTCGGTTGGAATTAATTAAAAATCTTACTTAATCAAGATACCACATATATGGTTGGTTGGAATTAAATAAAAATCTGACTTAATCGGGATACCGCCTATACGGTCGGTTGGTAATATAATACAGATTTTAATATTATAATAAGAGAGATTTCTAAATTAGAAGTAATAAAAGTGGATCCCCTAACCCCCAACATTTTATTTTACCTTTTTATCTTTCAAGTTTGTTTTTATGTTGTTTTATTTATTTATGTCTTTAATAATCGTAGATATGTGTTGTAACTAAATATCTTATGTAGGGTTGTGGTGAATTCCAATATTACTAGTTTATAAGTTAGTTATTTTGTGTCTTGGGTAATATATTGGTTTATTTATTGAGTCTTAATCTTAGTGCTTCATATTAACTGGCTACTAATAAAATTGATTTGGTAAACTTAAAATTACTTGAAGAATGGATTTTAGGTTTCAACCTTAGGCTTAATAGCTCACGATCTCACCTTGGAGATTTCCTTTCAGGATTAACATATACCTGTCGGGCGTGGGTAGCCTTAATTGGAACTTTTTTTTTTGGATAAGGTAAGTATATTAACCAAAAGAAAACTATACAATAGCAAAGGGGCATACCCCAGGCAACTAGAGAGGACAGGCCCTCCTAGAAGAAAATCTGAAAGGCTACAAGCAAAATAAGATCAAAAGAAGATGTCATCGGTCAAGTGTAAGGAGAGGTGAAGTCATTTATTGTCATAAGATGGATTCACCTTCCGTAATAAGCTAGCACAATTTCAACCATCAAAAACAATATCGGGAAGAAGAACAGAAACAGGCCGAAGAGACCCATCATGGGTATGGGCATTCCTCTCCCTCCAAATATGGTAGAATGACGCAACAAAAGACAACCGAATAAGAAGATGACACAAAGAGGTGTCGGAAAACTGACACATCCACTCAACAGTCTGAGGCCAATCACGGTGACATGATCCAGGACGACAACAAAGCAAAAGACCCATTACAAGTACCAGAAGGGCCAATTACGAGGCAGAGGACCAAAAGACTCAGAGAAGCAATGGCGGGATTAGTTCAGAGTATTATGGCCGATTGCAAAAAAAAATAGAGATGGATGTGGGCTTCAATAGAGAGGGCCCAAAGCCACTTCACTTGGCCCAAATCAGCTTCAAAGTCCTTTGAAGACTTTAAGACTTTGGTATTTTTGTAATATAGCCTTTAGGGGCATTGTTATCTTTATGCCTTTAGGGTTTCTCTTTGTAACACTATTTAAGCTTTCTTTCTTTTTCATTTTGAGGATAATAAATGAAATTTGTAAACACAAAAGCTTAAAGCTTTGGCTATGGCTGAATTCTTGTAAGGGAGGGATTCCTCTTTTCATGTTTGAATTGACTTACCTAACTTTTGGAAAATATAGTGGCGTCTCCATTGCTAGCAAAACACTACAAGGATTCATCTTAAAGGTTCTTAAGGGCAAGTTCTTTGTGGGTCTTCTTTGTGGCCTTGGAAGGGTTTTGTTTCTACAAAACCAAATTCGCGGTTCTTGGTGTTCTGTTCGTTGCTTGGGGTTTGCTTCGATTTCGAATCCAAATGGGTTTCTTGTCATTTGGTATCTAGAGCTCAGGGTTCCAATGTCTGATTTTTCCTATCTTTTCTTTTTGTTTGATTCTGTTTTTTTTTTCGTTCTTGTTATTTTCATTTCAGTTCTTGTTGGATCTAGTTTCTGTTTTCATTTTGTTTATTTCTGGATCTGATTTTGTTGTGTTTTGCATATTAGTTCATCTTTTATCATTTTCCAGTTCTGGGTTTTTGTTATGTTCTTCATATCAGTTTGTCATATACTTTCTGTTCTTTAGCATATGTTGAAGAAACAAGCATGTTTTTTTGGCGGCTGTGTGATTTGTTTCTAAAACCCTAGAAAGTTTGAAATCTGACTCTGAATTCAGACCCTGAAACTTAGCCTTTGAATTCAGACTCTGAAATCAGACTTTAAAAACTTAGCCTTTGAAATTTGACTCTGAATTCAGACCCTGAAACTCAACCTCTGAAATCAGACTCTAAAAACTTAGCCTTTGAAATCTGACTCTCAAATCAGACCCTGAAACTTAGTCTCTGAAATAATACCCAGAAGATTAGCCTCTGAAAATCAGACTCTGAAATCAGACCCTGAAAAATAACCTCTGAAATCAGACCCTGACCAGTAGCCTCTGAAATCAGACCCTGACCAGTAGCCTCTGAAATCTGACCCTGAAAAGTAACCTCTGAAATCAAACACTGACCATTAGCCTCTGAAATCAGACCCTTACCAAAAGCCTCTGAAATCAGACCCTAAAAATCAGCCTCTGAAATCAGAATCTAAATCAGCCTCATTTTGAGTCTTCGTCATTGCTATTCCTGTTCACATTTTGTTTCAGCCTGCCATATATATATATTATTGGGTCCGTTGTGTTTCATGCTAGCTTGAGGACTACACTTGGTTTTGTATTCTTGGATTGAGTGTGATTCAAATTTGAATTGAGGAAGAACTCAAGAGTGGTAAAAGGCAGTGATTGTGAGCACAGTATCGGGTAAAAGCCAATAGAGTGCAAACACGAGTGGAGTGATATCATTCGAGTGTAAACACGTGAGATTGTGAGGATTTACATATTTGCTTTACGTTCTTGTTATTTCTAATATGTTTGTTTAGTGTTGAGATGGCAGGTCTAACCGCTGATGAAAAGCTTGAGGCTTTGGATAGGAAATTTAAAGATATGATGGAGAACATGAATACTGCTTTGGAGAGATTGACCAAGAGTGTAGAGAGTATTCCAACTGGTAGCGGTCCCAAGGCACCACCACCCTAGCATATACCACCACCTCAGAATGTACAACCACCTCATAATGTTCCACATCGACGTCCACCACAGTATGTACCACCAGATGAAGAGGAAATTGAAAATGAGTTTGATGATTATGATGGTCTTGATGATGTGGAGGAGAGATTTCAGCATGGGCATGATAGGAGGCCTAATAGGATGTTTGATAGGAGGAATGATAGGAGGGATAGGCGATTTGATGATAGAGGTGCATTTGATGCCAGGAGAGGGGATTATGATAGGAGGGAATATGGTAGACGAGGAAATGTAGATGGTGATCTAGGTAGCATCAAGATCAAGATACCAATATTCCACGGCAAGAATGATCCTGAAGCTTATTTAGAATTGGAAAATAAAATAGAATTGATTTCCAACTGTCATCACTACTCAGACGAGAAGAAGATCAATCTGGCAGCAATTGAGTTTACCGATTATGCTATGATTTGGTGGGATAAGCTTGTCTCTACTCGGAGGAGAAATTATGAAAGACCGGTTCAGACATGGGCAGAACTTAGAGGTCTCATGAGAAAGAGATTTATACCCAGCTATTACTATATGGAATTGTATCAGAAACTACAACATCTATATCAGGGGACCAAGATTGTTGAGGACTATTACACCGAGATAGAAGTTACCATGATCATGGCAAATATAGTTGAGGATGCAGAAGCTACTATGGCACGGTTTATAGGGGGCTTGAATAGAGAGATTGCAAACATGGTGGAGTTTCATCACTATTTTGATTTGGAGGATATGCTTCACATGGCTATCAAGGTAGAAAGGCAACTTAAGAAAAAGTCAACATCCAGATTTGGTACTCAGCCTACTTCTGCATGGAAGGGAAACTGGGTTCCGAATGAGAAGCGAGATGGAGGCTTTGACAAGCCTATAGGCGAGTTCAGTGGAGGCTTTAATAAGCCTAGGGCCGAACTTAGTGCCAAGGGTAAAAAGGCTGCAGAACCGAGCAAAACTAGACCAAAACCTGAGGGTGCTACTGCTAGAACTAAGGATGTCAAGTTTTTCAAGTTTTGGGCATGGGACATTATGCTTCATAATGTCCCAATAGGCATACCTTAGTGATTGATAAAAAGAGTGGAGAGGTGTAATCTACCGATAGTGAGGTCGAGAAGGAGATGCCAGAGTTGGAGGATGATAGCGACCATGAGGAAGCTACATACCCGCTGAATAACTTATCCTTAGTTGTCAAGCGTGCTTTGAGTGCACATGTTGTAGAGGATGAGAGTGTGCAGCAGAGGGAGAACATATTCCATACTAAGTGTCGTGTGAATGGCAAGGGATGTAGTATGATCAAAGATGGGGGCAGTTGTACTAATGTTGCTAGCACAGCTTTGATTGAGCGATTGGGGTTGAGTTGCGTGAGACACCTAAAGCCTTACTAGTTGCAGTCGTTAAATGATTGTGGGTAAATAAGTGTGACAAAGTAGGTATTGTTGAGCTTTACCATTTGGCCATACACAGATGATGTCCTATGTGATGTGATACCGATGCATGCTGGGCATATTCTTTTCGGCAGGCCGTGGCAGTTTGATAAGAAGGTTATTAATGATGGGTTCAAGAACAAGTACTCTTTTTAGAATAAGGGAAAACCCATTACATTATACCCAGTTACACTTGCACAAGTCCATGAAGATCAGGTTAAGTTGCAACTTGAGCGTGACAAAGAGAGAGCGAAGGGAAACACCACCTTGGGTGAGACTAGTGAGAGTGATGTATCTGGTGGGAAAAATAAGGCCAAGGCCATGGGAGTTCCCAAGGGGAGTGTGAGTGAACGTGAGGGGGAAACAAAAAGGAGAGTTAAAAAGAGTTTCTACATGGGTGAAGGTGGAGTGAGGAAAGCGTTTAAGGCTAGCAATCTCATGTTATTGTTAGTCTATAAGGAGCCTCATATTTATTTTACTAACAATGACCCTTTGTTTCCTGTGTCTATTTCATCTCTTTTGCAGGATTACAGTGACGTACTAACAGAGGACATACCTAGTGGGCTTCCACCCATTAGAGGTATTGAGCACCAGATAGACTTCATACCTTGAGCAATCATTCCTAACAGACCGGCTTATAGGAGCAATCCCGATGAGACAAAGGAACTACAAAGCCAAGTACGGGAGTTGATGCACAAGGGGTATGTAAGGGAAAGCGTGAGTCCTTGTGCAGTACCAGTGCTTCTAGTTCCTAAGAAAGATGGGATGTGGCGTATTTGTGTTGATTGTCGAGCTATCAACAATTTTATGGTAAAGTATCGTCACCCCATTCCTAGACTAGATGACATGTTGGATGAATTGCATGGTTCCAAAATTTTTAGTAAGATTGATTTAAAGAGTGGATACCATCAAATTCGCATGAGAGAGGGAGATGAGTGGAAAACTGCATTTAAGACTAAGTATGGCTTGTATGAATGGTTAGTTATGCCATTTGGTCTTTCAAACGCACCTAGCACATTTATGAGATTGATTAATCATGTTATGCGTGTATTTTTAGGTAAGTTTGTTGTGGTTTATTTTGATGACATCTTAGTTTACTGTAAAACAGTATATGAGCTTGTTATGCATTTGAAGCATGTTCTTGATGTGTTAAGGCAAGAAAAAATGTATGCTAACTTTGATAAATGCACTTTTAGTATGGATAGAATTGTTTTCATTGGAGTTTTTGTGAGTGCAGATGGCATCGAGGTAGATTTAGAAAAGGTGAAGGCAATTCAGGATTGTCCAACACCAACAACAGTGACAGAAGTCAGAAGCTTCCATGGATTAGCAAGCTTCTACCGTAGATTTGTTAAAGACTTCAGTAGTATTGCAGCACCACTGACTGGAGTAGTAAAGAAGACTGTTGGCTTCAAATGGGGTGAAGAGCTCGTGCATTCCAGGATCTGAAAATGAAGTTGTGCAGTGCACCAGTCTTGGCACTACCAAACTTTGAGAAGTTGTTTAAGATTGAGTGTGTCGCATCCGGGATAGGCATTAGAGCGGTTCTTATGCAAGAAAAGTGACCAATAGCTTACTTTAGTGAGAAGCTGAATGGAGCAGTTTTAAGGTACCCCACATATGAAAATGAGTTGTATGCGCTAGTGAGAGCCCTTGAGACTTAGCAGCATTATTTGTGGCCTCAAGAGTTTGTGATCCATACAGATTATGAATCATTGAAGTATCTGAAAGGCCAAGGTAAGCTGAACAAACGACATTAAAAATGGTTATAATTTGTTGAGACATTTCCATATGTAATCCGCTACAAAAAAGGTAAGGAAAACATTGTCGCCGATGCACTATCACAAAGGTATGCTTTACTTACTTTATTAAGTGCAAGAATACTTAGGTTTGAATTTATTAAAGAACTTTATGATAGTGATATTGACTTTAGTACTATCTATGCTGCATGTGAAAAGTCTGCTTTTAGTAAATTCTACAAACATGATGGGTTTCTGTTTAGGGAGAATAGATTATGCATTCCTGTTTGTAGTATGCGTGAGTTGTTAGTGAGGGAAGCACATGGGGAGGTTTAATGGGGCACTTTGGCATTGCCAAAACCTTAGGAGTATTGAGTGAACATTTTTATTGGCCTAAAATGCGGAGAGATATTGAGCGTTTGTGTGATAAATGCTTAACTTGTAAACATGCTAAATCTAAGGTTATGCCTCATTGGTTTTATACACCATTGCCTATACCTAGTGAGCCATGGGTAGATGTACCGATGGACTTTATCTTGGGTTTACCTATGACTAAGACAGGTAGAGATTCCATCTTTGTAATGGTTGATAGGTTCAGTAAGATGGCACACTTTATAGCATGTCATAAAACTGATGATGCCACTAACATTGCTGACTTGTTCTTTAGAGAAGTAGTCCGACTCCATAGGATTCCACGGAGTATAGCTTCAGATCGTGATGTCAAATTCCTTTGTCACTATTGGAAAGTTTTATGGGGTAAGTTGGGAACTAAACTTTTGTATTCTACTACTTGCCACCCTCAAACTGATGGCCAGACCGAGGTTGTTAATAGGACTTTGACTCAGTTATTGCGTACTATTATTAATAAGAACTTAAAAACTTGGGAGGATTGTTTGCCTTTTGTTGAATTTTCATATAATCGTAGTATTCATTCCTCTACATCTTACTCACCATTTGAAATTATTTATGGTTTTCAGTCACTAACTCCATTAGATTTGTTACCTTTGTCTGATGATGAACATGCGGGGCTAGATGGAAACATGAAAGCCGATTTGGTGAAGCATATACATGAGAAAGAAAGTGAGCAAATACAGCGAAAGAATGAGCAATATGATTCTCATGCTAATAAGGGAAGAAAACATGTGGTATTTCAGCATGGAGATTGGGTTTGGGTACACATGCGCAAGGAGAGATTTCCTGAACAACGTAAATCTAAGCTACAACCGAGAGGGGATGGTCCATTTCAAGTCATGGAACGGATTAATGACAATGCATCCAAGCTGGATTTACAAGGTAAGTATAATGTGTCTGCTACATTTAATGTTTCTGACTTAACTCCTTTTGATGTAGGTACAGATTCGAGGTCAAATCTTTTTCAAGAAGGAGAGGATGACATGATCCAGGCCGACAACAAAGCGAAAGACCCATTACAAGTACCAGAAGGGCCAATTACGAGGCAGAGGACCAAAAGACTCAGAGAAGCAATGGCGGGATTATTTCAGAGTTTTACGGCCGATTACAACAAACAAATAGATATGCATGTGGGCTTCAATATAGAGGGCCCAAAGCCACTTCACTTGGCCTAAATCAGCTTCAAAGGCCTTTGAAGACTTGAAGACTTTGGTATTTTTGTAATTTAGCCTTTAGGGGCATTGTTGTCTTTATAGCTTTAGGGTTTCTCTTTGTAACACTATTTAAGATTTCAATCTTTTTCATTTTGAGGACAATAAACGAAATTTGTAAACATAAAAGCTTAAAGCTTTGGCTATGGCCGAATTCTTGTAAGGGAGAGATTCCCCTTTTCAAGTTTGAATCGACTTATCTAAGTTTTGGAAAACTTAGTGGCGTCTCCATTGCTAGCAAAACACTACAAGGATTCATCTTAAAGGTTCTTAAGGGCAAGTTCTTTGTGGGTCTTCTTTGTGGCCTTGGAAGGGTTTTGTTTCTACAAAAATGGGAAGGGTTTTTTACTCATCTCCAGAATTGTTTAGAGATGCTTATGGATCGTTCGACACAAACGGACCCTATTAACATGGTCAGGAATTTAATATTCAAGTTCAGACTAGAAGAATGTAGTCGGACTGCAAGACAAGAATCAAAAAATTTGTTGTAAAGCCTCTCTTGAAATGACCCATAAAGAGTTGTAAGAATTGAGGTAGGTCCCTTGAATATGAATAAGACTTTCTCTTTTGAATTAAAAAACTTGTCCACTTTACTTGTTTATTAATTGAATGTGAAAGCCATGTTCAATATTCCTAGGATGTGCTCGGAGCAAAGGGGTGTTCAGTGGTTGGGAAGGAAACCAAACCCGTGGCATACCAATCCCGGGTGTCATTATCAAATCCCCAGGTGGAAGTGTTCTGACATAGTTCCTTTCACTTTTGAGGATCCAGAACGCACCAAGGGATGTAGTACATATGGGAAAAGCGCGAACCCCTCGTGCACGCCAATCTCGGGTGTCATTATCAAATCCCCGAGGTCGGAGCGTTAGTACCCCATGACTCGTATTTTTGAGGAATAGCTCGGGTAAACCAGACCCAGAGAGGTTTCTTCCCCTGCGTGTCGGCTAGTGAATCCCGTTGAGAATCACCAGGCACATGGCATGGGGATGACCGAATGGCCTTAATGACCATTGTGACCTCGGATAAACCGGACCCATGGAGGTTTCTGCCCTTGCGAGTTGGCTGGTAAGTCCCATTAAGAAACACCATGTGCACAATGTGGGTAAGGCCCTAGTGCCTCCTTGACTCTTGCAACCATTAGGGATGGCGAACACGGGGCGGTTTCTTCCCCCGTGAGTTATCTGCCTAAACTCTTCGGATCAGTTGAAATATAACATGGTGAGGTTTCTGCCCCCATAGCATTTGCAGATTCCAGACCCGTCTAGCATGGGGAGGTTTATGCCCTCATGGCTTTGGCCGCTCACCGATCTGTAGCCCAGCTAGCCAGAACGCAGAATTGTAAGGTTTATAATTGTTGTTTTGGGAGGCACCAGACAAGACGTTACCTCGGGGCACCCGAGTTGTTATCATTTAAGTTTTGAGTGGAGTATGTGCTAAGTCACCTCCGAAGTACTAACCTTGTCCTATTTCCACTTTTTTTTTTGGTGGTACTCGGCAAATACACGCATGTGCCAGGATCCGCGGAGCCTCAGAGGTTGAAATTTTTTCCCTCGCGATTAAGTCTCATCAGTTCCACTGGCTCGGGGCTATATTGTTCCGCCGAGGCACTTTATTCCACTGGCTCGGGGCTGCATTCGTTCCGCCGAGACCATTTGTTCTACTATCTCGGGGTTGGGTTACTTCCCACCGAGTGGATTATCATCGGCATGGGGTTGGAGCATCTCCCCCATGGCTGGCTCTCAATTGCTCCGAGGAGGTGACATTCCCTCGGAGCCAAGTGTTTGGCTAGCTCGGGGTTGGGTTACGTCCCACCGAGTGGATTACCATTGGCATGGGGTCAGAGCATCTCCCTAATGACCGGCTCTCAATTGGTCTAGGGAGGTGACATTCCCTCGGAGCCAAGTGTTCTGCTAGCTCGGGGTTGGGTTACGACCCACTGAGTGGATTATCATCGGCATGGGGTCGGAGCATCTCCCCCATTGCCGACTCTCAATTGGTCCGGGGATGTGACATTCCCTCGGAGGTAAATTTTCTGCTACCTCAGGGTTGGGTTACATCACACCGAGTGGATTATCATCGGCATAGGGTCAGAGCATCTCCCCTATGGCCGACTCTCAATTGGTCCGGGGAGGTGACATTCCCTCGGAGCCAAGTGTTCTACTAGCTCAAGGTCGGGTTATGTCCCACCAAGTGAATTATCATCAGTATGGGGTCGGAGCATCTTCCCCGTGGATGGACATCTGAATCCACAGTGACCGATAATTACAAAATTTTTTATTAATAAAATATCGGGCCAGATAAAGCCCAGCCCAAGTAGGGTCGGCCCGGTAGACGCTTGTGTCTGGCTTTTCCTGATCCCAGACAAAAAAATATTGTCAAGCTCGGGTCGGGCTAATCAAAGCCCGGGCCCGGCCCGGCCCATTGCAACCCTTAATGGTAAGTGGTTAAAGTGTAAATGCATGATCCTAAGATATCCTGGATTTTAGTCCAACTAGAAGCACATTTATTTTAATTTATTATTTTTTAGTTTTTAATGATACCTTAGAGTCAGTAATTTTTTGTAACGACCGATGGTCCCTACTACTGATTGACTCCTTGACTGTAGTATTGTTACACCGCGGGATGAGTGTTACGTAATATAATTTATGTTCGAGCATTTATACATTCGCAGAACGACTTTATGGGTGAACAGTAAATTCTTCGAAACATCGATGCGAGATTCTATGATATTCCATTACGAGTAACCCATAGTATTTAGGTCGTAACTTTCGCATAAAACTCTGATTTTTATGAATCATATATTTTCGAAAAGCTAAGATCACGATCTACAACTTTTGCGTTGAACATTTTTCCAAATTCGAATCAGAAATAGGTTAAAAATGCAGATCACAATTTTTGATGAATAGTACCCGAGGGCATTCTAGTAAATTCCATAAGTTTATACATTTTTCTTTTGAGGAAGGGCCAAGTATAAAAAGGGAACTATTCATATATCCCAAAAAGGAAGAAGAAACTGTGAGGGAGAAAGAAAAGAGAGAAACGAGGATGAAGAATAAGAAGAGGAAAATGGGAAGAAAAAAAAAAAAAAATTGAGAGAAGAAGAGAAGGAAAGTGAGAACGAGGAAGAGGCTAGAAGATTGGAAACCATGAAACCTTAAAAGATGAGAAAATACACAAAAGAAAGGGTAAGGCATATTGACCTAAATTCTTGTATGTTGAGTATTGATGTATTGATAATTTTAAGATGTTAGTGATTTAGGTGTGATGATGTTTAAGTGGATAATAAGTATGAATATAAATGATGTTGGGTAGGAATCAAATTTGGGATATTGAGTTAATTATGGGATTATGGATTTAAGAAATTTTAAAGATTGTTTTGGTTATGTTTATGTTGGTGATTATAAAATTTTGCTATGAGAGTTGAGTTTGGGAAGAAGGAAAGTATGTTGGGCTTAAGGACATGAAGAAGATGGATTTCAGGCCTGAAATTGGCCTTACGTCGCGACGCAAATCACCGAGTGCCGTGACGCATTCTGGTAATCTGTGAAGGTTTGTTTCTGAGTTTCACGCATCGTGATGCGAAATGCAAAAATATGGGCACCTCTCTAGATGATCCGCAAAATCACCGAGTGCCGTGACGCGAAGCGCGATCCATTAATGGCCCAAATCAATTTTACATCATCTCAGCTTCACCCAAACATGCTACAGGCTACCCTAAGAGTCTCGAATCAACCTGTGTGTATTTATTACGTCATATGTAAGTACGATATATCTCGGAATGATATCTCTTATTTGAAAAGAAAAGTTTAACTTGATTCCGATCTATTTACTCTTAGTTTGTTTTCTAATCAAAACTATCGATAATAGATCATCGCAGGATCGATAATAGATCATTGTAGGAACTAGAGCTTTCTCAGCAAGTGAATAATGCCAGCTGGATTTCCAAATAGTGAGTGGACCTCTTTTCTCAAACTGGTTTTATTAAGTTTTGAATTCAGAATTACTTTTTCTACTTTTAGGGCGTTAGCCAGTTTTATTATCAGTTATGTTTTGTTCTGCATATTTGAGAAATGATTGAGAAAACAAATGTTTTAAAATATGTTTTATTTTTTTCGGGGCGTGGGAGAAAAATCCACCCCAGTATGTAACTTGAGATAGCCTGGAATTGACGGACAGAGGACATGTGCATATGTAAGTGAATGGTGGGACAGCGATACGTAACGCCCCAAGATCCTAGTTTAGGGCTAGGTGGATGGCGATACGTAACGTCTCTAGACCCTAGTTTCAAAGCTTCGAGGGTAGCATAGATCCGTACCCCCAGTTCTAGTTTATGGCTTGGGGGACAGCGATACGTAACGCCCCAAGACCACCAGTTTCAGGGACATGAGTGGCATGCTTTGGGGGACGGCGATACGTAATGCCCCAAATTGATGGTTTGCACTCTTGGCTCTAGTTAGGCGTATGGGGAGACGTCGATACATAATGCCCCATACGTCAAGTTTTTTAGAAAACATATCAGATTTCAGATACCAAATTTTCAGGACACAATTTTTGGAAATCAGATTTTAGAAATAGTTTTCAGAAACCAGCACCTTTGAGCTATCAGATTTTCAGAAATAGTTTATAGAAGAAGATTTCAGAAAGACAAGTTTTATGAAAGAGATTACAAAAGAGATTTACAGTAAAAAAAAAAATTATATAATGTTATTTCTATAATTTTGTTTTCAGAACCAGATGATTTTATTACAACATTGCAGATTTTAGTCCACTCACTTAGATCGTACAACGATCTAACCCCCCCCCCCACTCCTAGTTTCTTGTCTTACAGGTTTCTATGAGGACGAGCTCGGGAGGACGGATACTGATGGTAGTCACCAGAGGGTCTGAGTCCACCAGTCAAAGTTCGAGTCAGTCGAGTTAAGTAAGGTCTGGTCCAGACAGTCGTATGTTAAAGATGTGCATAAGTATTCATGTATAGAATTTTGGAGATTGTTGATGTTGTATATTTAATTGTATGGGAACTATTTGGTATTATGTCACAGTTTTTGGCATTGGTTCCGTATGAGAGATTACATTTGAAAAGAGTATCAGTAATGTTCACAATCAATAGTCAGAGGCTTAGGGGAATAGTATGGCCTATTCCCTAGCGGTAGCATCTCCCGAATTGGGGGATGTTACAAAGATGGTATCAGAGCATGGTCTAGGGAGTCAGTGACTGCAGTGGGTACAATGTTGGGGGTCTTGTTTACATAGTATGTCTGGGATACTTGTATGCGGGGAACTACCTCTCCAGTATCTGATCCTCGAGTACGCCATCAAAGTTCCAGAAACAGGTTAGTAGGCTTTCTTAGATCATTCGAATGGTATTCCTTTGAGACCAATTGTACTCTATATCTAAGTTAGAAATCTTCTTGAAGTTATTCAGCCT